>CM077234.1:11731114-11881114 GCA_039654775.1 Spinibarbus caldwelli
ACCCTAACAACTCCCTAGCAACCACATAGCAACACCCTAGCAACTACCCTGGACACCCTAGCAACCTCATAGCAACACCTTAGCAAACACCGCGGGTAGCCTAGCAGCTCCCAAACAACCACCGCGGGTACCCCAGCAACTGCATAGCAACACCCTGAAAACCACCACGGGTACCCTAGCAACCACATAGCAACACCCTAGCAACCGACCTGGGTACCTTAGCAACCGCATAGCTACACCCTAGCAACCGCCCCTGGTACCCTAGCAACCACGTAGCAACACCCTAGCAACCACTCCGGGCACCCTAGCAACCGCATAGCAACACCCTAGCAACCAACCTGGGTACCTTAGCAACCGCTTAGCTACACCCTAGCAACCACCCCAAGTACCCTAGCAACCGCATAGCAACACCCTAGCAACCAACCTGGGTACCTTAGCAACCGCTTAGCTACACCCTAGCAACCACCCCAAGTACCCTAGCAACCGCATAGCAACACCCTAGCAACAATCCAGAGCTCCTTAGCTACAACATAGCAACATCCTAGCAGCCACCTAGAATACCCTAGCAACCACTCTGAGGTCCTTAGCATCTGACTAATTCTATCTATCTATCTATCTATCTATCTATCAATCTGACTATTTCTATCTTATCTATAATCTGACTATTTCTATCTATCTATCTACAATCTGTGTCTATCTATCTATCCATCTATCTATAATCTGACTATTTCTATCTATCTATCTATCTGCAATCTGTCTATCTATCTATCTATCTATCTATAATCTGACTTTATCTATCTCTCTATAGTCTGACTATTTCTATGTATCTATCTATCTATCTATCTATCTGTCTGTATATCTATCCATCTGTCTGTCTATCTATCTATCTATCTATCTATCTCTGTAATCTGACTTTATCTATCTACGACAGACTGCATTCTATCTGTAATCTGACCTAATCTATCTACGACAGACTGCATTACCTTCAAAACATCTAAACTTTAAGCTTTTAAAACCACATTAAACTTTAAACTGTTTCATACTGAAACTTCTAGACTTTTTTAAACTTCTTAAACTTTATGAAATTTTTAAACTTTTCAAACTTTTTCAAACTTTCTAGTCCGGCTTTCTCAAGCCAACTTAAAGTTTGTCTTGACAAACTTTTTTATCTAGTTAAATTGGCTTGAAAAAGCCAATTTACTGAAATCCTATATAAACTACTACTACTTCTTCTGAGACCAAATTTTAAAATGTATCTCCTCCTAGACCTTTAAAGCTACAACCACCAAACTCGGCCCAGACCTTCAGACTGTTATAACTCGGGTTGCTATATCTTTTCTAACTGATCCGGCTTACGGTTTTCGTAAAACTGACGATTAAAACTGGGAAAAATCCCATAGATTTACATTGATGGAATGTTCAGATGAGCCAAGACTCAAACACCAACTGTCAAACTTTCAAATGTAAACACACCGAAGCCTATTGGACTCAATTAAGCTTCGCTTTTATGTACTATTTCTAATCCAGTTAAACTCATTTAAGCTTCCACTCTAATACTTCTAATCTAAATCATACTAACAACATGCCAGTAACATGCTAATCATGCTGGAAACATGCTAATGACATGCTAGTAACTTTGCTAATCATGCTAGAATCATGCTAGCGATATGCTAATCATACTGGAAACATGCTAGCGACATGCTAATCATGCTAACAACATGCTAGTCACTTGCTAATCATGCTAGCAAAATGCTATAAACATGTTAACAACATGCTAGCAACATGCTAGTCAATTGCTAATAATGCGAACAACATGCTAGTCACTTGCTAGTCATGCTTGCAAAATGCTAGCAACTTGCTAATCTGTCTGTCTGTCTGTGACTATATGTTTTTCTGGTAAATTGTATGGTTTTCAAAACTTTAAAACTACTTTAAACTTCAAACTAGTTAAAACTGAAAACCTTCAAACTTTAAGCTTTTAAAACTACTTCAAACTTTCTGGCTAGGCTTTTTCAAGTCAACTTAAAGTTTGTCTACGAACTTCACTATCTAGTTAAGTTGGCTTGAAAAAGCCAACTTACTGAAATCCTGTCTAAACTTCTTCTTCTTCTTCTTCTTCTTCTGAGACCAAATTTTAAAATGTATCTCCTCCTAGACCTTTAAAGCTACAACCACCAAACTCGGCCCAGACCTTCAGACTGGTCTGACTCGGGTTGCTATATCTTTTCTAACTGATCCGACTTACGGTTTTCGTAAAAATTACGATTAAAACTGCGAAAAATCCCATAGACTTACATTGATGGAATGTTCAGATGAGTCAAGACTCAAACACCAACTGACAAACTTTCAAATGTAAACACACTGAAGCCTATTGGACTCAATTAAGCTTCACTTCTATATACTATTTCTAATCCATTCAAACTCATTTAAGCTTCCACTCTATTTAACATTTCTAATCTAAATCATGCTAGCAACATGCTAGTAACATGCTAATCATGCTAGAAACATGCTAATAACATGTTAACAATGTTGGAAACATGCTAGCAAACATGCTAGTCACTTGCTAGTCATGCTAGAAACATGCTAGTCACTTGCTAGTCATGCTAGCAAACATGCTAGTCACTTGCTAATCATGCTAGTAACATGCTAGTCACTTGCTAGTCATGCTAGCAAACATGCTAGTCACTTGCTAGTCATGCTAGTCACTTGCTAGTCATGTTAGCAAACATGCTAGTAACTTGCTAGTCATGCTAGCAACATGCTAGTCACTTGCTAGTCATGCTAACAACATGCTAGTCACTTGCTAATCATGCTAGCAAACATGCTAGTCACTTGCTAGTCATGCTAACAACATGCTAGTCACTTGCTAATCATGCTAGCAAACATGCTAGTAACTTGCTAGTCATGCTAACAACATGCTAGTCACTTGCTAATCATGCTAACAACATGCTAGTCACTTGCTAGTCATGCTAGCAAACATGCTTGTCACTTGCTAGTCATGCTCGCAACATGTTAATCACTTGCTAGTTATGCTAACAACATGCTAGTCATGCTAGCAAGCATGCTAGTCACTTGCTAGTCATGCTAGCAACATGCTAGTCACTTGCTAGTCATGCTAGCAACATGCTAGTCACTTGCTAGTCATGCTAGCAACATGTTAATCACTTGCTAGTTATGCTAACAACATGCTAGTCATGCTAACAAGCAAGCTAGTCACTTGCTAGTCATACTAGCAACATGCTAGTCATGCTATCAACATGCTAGTAACTTGTTAGTCATGCTAGTAACATGCTAGTCACTTGCTAGTCATGCTAGCAACATGCTAGTCACTTGCTAGTCTTGCTAGCAACATGCTAGTCACTTGCTAATCATGCTAGCAACATGCTAGTCACTTGCTAGTCATGCTAGCAAACATGCTTGTCACTTGCTAGTCATGCTAGCAACATGCTAGTAACTTGCTAGTCATGCTAGCAACATGCTAGTCACTTGCTTGTCATGCTAGCAACATGCTAGTCACTTGCTAGCCATGCTAAGAACATGCTAGTCACTTGCTAATCATGCTAATAACATGCGAGTCACTTGCTAGTCATGCTAGCAACATGCTAGTCACTTCCTAGTCATGCTGACAACATGCTATTCACTTGCTAATCATGCTAGTAACATGCTAGTAACTTGCTGACGACATGCTAACAACTTGCTAATCATGCTTGTTACATGTTAGTAACTTGCTAACGACATGCTAGAAACTTGCTAATCATGCTAACAACATGGTAGTCATGCTAGAAACATGCTAGTCACTTGCTAGTCATGCTAACATCATGCTATTCACTTGCAAGTCATGCTAGCAAAATGCTAGGAATATGCTAACAACATAATAGCAACTTGCTAATCATGCTGACAACATGCTACCAACTTGCTAATTGTGCTAACTTGCTAGTCATGCTAGCAAACATGTTAGCCACTTCCTAGTCATGCTAACAACATGCTAGTCACTTGTTAATCATGCTAGTAACATGCTAGTCACTTGCTAGTCATGCTAGTAACATGCTAGTCACTTGCTAGAAACCGCAAAAATCTGTTTATCTGTCTGTCTGTCTGTCTGTGACTGTTTTTCTGGTAAATTGTAAGGTTTTCAAAAATTTAAAACTTCAAACTTTAAAACTACTTTAAACTTCAAAATAGTTAAAACTGAAAACCTTCAAACTTTAAGATTTTTAAAACTACTTCAAACTTTCTGGCTAGGCTTTTTCAAGCCAACTTAAAGTTTGTCTACGAACTTTACTATCTAGTTCTTTTTCTTCTTCTGAGACCAAATATTAAAATGTATCTCCTCCTAGACCTTTAAAGCTACAACCACCAAACTTGGCCCAGACCTACAGACTGGTCTGACTCGGGCTGCTATATCTTTTCTAACTGATCCGGCTTATGGTTTTCGTAAACCAGACTATCAAAACCTCCTAAAATCCCATAGACTTTCATTGAGGGCGTAAAAACTTTTCTACAATGAATCTTATGATGTTTTTAAGCTGTCTATTGCTATAGCAAAGCTAAACAACTCCCTACTGAAAAAAACTGCTAAAACCAGCCTAAGCTGATCGGCTGCTTTGGCTGGTCTCCCAAGCTGGTTTTAAAGTGGTTTTGGCTCATTTTTATCAGGTCAGACTGGTCTTAGCTAGTTTTTAGCTGGTTTTTACTGAATTAACTGGTTTTCAAGTGGTTTTGGCTACTTTTTAGCAGGTCAGGCTGGTCTTAGCTGGTTTTAGCTGTTTTTTTTTACTGAATCAACTGATTTTAAAGTGGTTTTGGATACTTTTTAGAAGGTCAGGCTGGTCTTAGCTGGTTTTTACTGAATCAACTGGTTTTAAAGTGGTTTTGGCCACTCTTTAGCAGGCCAGGATGGTCTTAGCTGGTTTTTTACTGAAGTGGTTTTGGCCACTCTTTAGCAGGTCAGGCTGGTCTTAGCTTTTTTTTTTTTTTTTTTACTGAATCAACTGGTTTTAAAGTGGTTTTTGCCATTTTTAGCAGGTCAGGCTGGTCTTAGCTGATTTTTTACTGAATCAACTGGTTTTAAAGTGGTTTTGGCTACTTTTTAGAAGGTCATGCTGATCTAAGCTGGTTTTTAGCTGGTTTTTGACTGAATCAACTGGTTGTAAAGTGGTTTTGGCCACTTTTTAGCAGGTCAGGCTGGTCTTAGCTGGTTTTTCACTGAATCAACTGGTTTTAAAGTGGTTTTAGCCACTTTTTAGCAGGTCAGGCTGGTCTTAGCTGATTTTTTTTGCTGAATAAACTGGTTTTAAAGTGGTTTTGGCCACTCTTTAGCAGGTCAGGTTGGTCTTAGCTGGTTTTTCATTGAATCAACTGGTTTTAAAGTGATTTTGGCCACTTTTTAGCAGGTCAGGCTGGTCTTAGCTGGTTTTAGCTGGATTAAAATAGAAACATGACAGCAACATGCTAGTAACTTGCTAATCATGATAGGATAATGTTAACAACTTGATATTACTTTGCTAATCATGCTAGCAACATGCTAGTAACTTGCTAATCATACTAGAATCATATTAGCAACATGCTAGTAACTTGCTAATCATGCTAGAAAATGCTAACAACATGTTAGTAACATGCTAATCATCCTAACAACATGCTAGTCACTTTGCAAATTATGCTAGTAACATGCTAGTAACTTGCTAATCATGCTAGAAACATGCTAACAACATGCAAGTAACATGGTAATCAAGCTAACGACATACTAGTCATTTCTAATCATGCATGTAATATGCTAGTAACTTGCTAACGACATGCTTGCAACATGCTAATCATGCTAACGACATGCTAGCAACATGCTAGTCACTTGCTAATCATGCTAACAGGCTAGTCATTTGCTTTTCATGCTAGTAACTTGCTAACGACATGCTAGCAACGTGCTAATCATGCTAGCGATTAGCACGTTGCTGCTTCTTTTTCTGAGACCAAATTTTAAAATGTGTCTCCTCCTAGACCTTTAAAGCTACAACCACCAAACTCGGCCCAGAGCTTCAGACTGGTCTGACTCAGGTTGCTATATCTGTTATAACTGATCCAGCCTACCTACGGTTTTCGTAAACCAAACTATCATACCTCCTAAAATCCCATAGACTTTCATGAGGGCGTCAAAACTTTTATACAATGAATCTTATGCTATTTTTAAGCGGTCTATTGCTATAGCAAAGGAAAACTTTTCGCTACTGAAAAAACTGCTAAAACCAGCCTAAGCTGATTGGCTGCTTTGGCTCATCTCCCAAGCTGGTTTTAAAGTGGTTTTGGCTAATTTTTAGCAGGTTAGGTTGGTCTTAGCTGGTTTTAAGCTGGTTTTTTTTTAATTCAATTCAATTCAAGTTTATTTGTATAGCGCTTTTCACAATACAAATCGTTGCAAAGCAGCTTTACAGGAAATCAAGTTTCTGCAATATATTTATATATTGTTATATATTGTAGAAACTTAATATATTTAACTTATGGCGAAATTTGGTAGTTCTGTATACTTAACTGGTTTTAAAGTGGTTTTTACCACTCTTTAGCAGGTCAGGCTGGTCTTAGCTGGTTTTAGCTGTTTTTTACTGAATCAAATGGTTTTAAAGTGGTTTTGGCCACTCTTTAGCAGGTCAGGCTGGTCCTATCTGGTTTTTAGCTGTCTTTTACTGAATCAACTGGTTTTAAAGTGGTTTTGGCTACTTTTTAACAGGTCAGGCTGGTCCTAGCTGGTTTTTAGCTGTTTTTTTTTATCTGAATCAACTGGTTTTAACGTGGTTTTGGCCACTTTTTAGCAGGTCAGGCTAGTCTTAGCTGTTTTTTAGCTGTTTTTTTTAACTGAATCAACTGGTTTTAACGTGGTTTTGGCCACTTTTTAGCAGGTCAGGCTAGTCTTAGCTGTTCTTTTTTTTTTTTTTAGCTGTTTTTTACTGAATCAACTTGTTTTAAAGTGGTTTTGTCCACTCTTTAGCAGGTCAGGCTGGTTTTAGCTGGTTTTTAGCTGTTTTTTTTTTTACTGAATCAACTGGTTTTAAAGTGGTTTTAGCCACTCTTTAGCAGGTCAGAGTGGTCCTAGCTGGTTTTTAGATATTTTTTACTGAATCAACTGGTTTTAAAGTGGTTTTGTCCACTCTTTAGCAGGTCAGGCTGGTCTTAGCTGGTTTTTAGCTGTTTTTGTTACTGAATCAACTGGTTTTAAAGTGGTTTTGGCCACTCCTTAGCAGGTCAGGCTGGTCCTAGCTGTTTTTTAGCTGTTTTTTACTGAATCAACTGGGTTTAAAGTGGTTTTGGCCACTCTTTAGCAGGTCAGGTTGGTTTTAGCTGGTTTTTAGCTGTTTTCCTTACTGAATCAACTGGTTTTAAAGTGGATTTGGCCACTTTTTAGCAGCTCAGGCTGGTCTTAGCTGGTTTTCTACTGAATCATCTCGTTTTAAAGTGGTTTTGGCTACATTTTAGCAGGTCAGGCTAGTCTTAGCTGGTTTCTTAGCTGTTTTTTTACTAAATCAACTGGTTTTACAGTAGTTTTGGCCATTTTTTTCATTCTAGCAACATGCTAGTAACTTGCTAATCTTTCTAGAATCATGTTAACAACATGTTAGTAACTTGCTAATCATATTAACAACATGTTAGTAACTGCCTAATTATGCTAGAAACATGCTAATAACATGTTAATCATGCTAACGACATGCTAGTCACTTTGTTAATCATGCTAGTAACATGCTAGTAACTTGTTAACCACATGCAAGCAACTTGTTAATCATGCTAATAAAAAGCTAGCAACATGCTAGATACTTGCTAATCATGCTAACAACATGCTAGTCACTTGCTAGTAATGCTAGCAAAATGCTAGTAACTTGCTAATCATACTAGAATCATGTTAGCAAGATGCTAGTAACATGCTAATCATGCTAACGACATGCTAGTCACTTGCTAATCATGTTAATAACATGCTAGTAACTTGTTAATGACATGCTAGCAACTAGCTAATCATGCTAATGACAGGCTTGCAACATGCTAGTCACTTGCTAATCATGCTAACAACATACTAGTCACTTGCTAGTCATGGCCACTTTTTAGAAGGTCAGGCTGGTCTTAGCTGGTTTTTACTGAATCAACTGGTTTTAACGTGGTTTTGGTCGCTTTTTAGCAGGCCAGGATGGTCTTAGCTGTTTTTTTACTGAAGTGGTTTTGGCCACTCTTTAGCAGGTCAGGCTGGTCTTAGCTGTTTTTTTTTTACTGAATCAACTGGTTTTAAATTGGTTTTGGCTCATTTTTAACAGGTCAGACTGGTCTTAGCTGGTTTTTAGCTTGTTTTTTTACTGAATCAACTGGTTTTAAAGTGTTTTTTGCCACTTTTAGCAGGTCAGGCTAGTATTAGCTGTTTTTTAGCTGTTTTTTTACTGAACCAACTGGTTTTAAAGTGGTTTTGGCCACTTTTTAGCAGGTCAGGCTGGTCTTAGCTGGTTTTCTACAGAATCAACTGGTTTTAAAGTGGTTTTGGCTACTTTTTAGCAGCTCAGGCTAGTCTTGGGTGTTTTTTTTTTTTTAGCTGTTTTTTACTGAATCAACTGGTTTTAAAGTGGTTTTGGCCACTCCTTAGCAGGTCAGGCTGGTCCTAGCTGTTTTTTAGCTGTTTTTTACTGAATCAACTGGTTTTAAATTGGTTTTGGCTCATTTTTAACAGGTCAGACTGGTCTTAGCTGGTTTTTAGCTTGTTTTTTTACTGAATCAACTGGTTTTAAAGTGTTTTTTGCCACTTTTAGCAGGTCAGGCTAGTATTAGCTGTTTTTTAGCTGTTTTTTTACTGAACCAACTGGTTTTAAAGTGGTTTTGGCCACTTTTTAGCAGGTCAGGCTGGTCTTAGCTGGTTTTCTACAGAATCAACTGGTTTTAAAGTGGTTTTGGCTACTTTTTAGCAGCTCAGGCTAGTCTTGGGTGTTTTTTTTTTTTTAGCTGTTTTTTACTGAATCAACTGGTTTTAAAGTGGTTTTGTCCACTCTTTAGCAGGTCAGGCTGGTTTTAGCTGTTTTTTTTTTACTGAATCAACTGGTTTTAAAGTGGTTTTGTCCACTCTTTAGCAGGTCAGGCTGGTCCTAGCTGGTTTTTAGCTGCTTTTTATTGAATCAACTGGTTTTAAAGTGGTTTTGGCTACTTTTTAACAGGTCAGGCTGGTTTTAGCTGGATTTTAGCTGTTTTTTTTTACAGAATCAACTGGTTTTAAAGTGGATTTGGCCACTTTTTAGCAGCTCAGGCTGTTCTTAGCTGTTTTTTATTAAATCAACTGGTTTTACAGTAGTTTTGGCCACTTTTTAGCAGGTCAGGCTGTCTTAGATGTTTTTTTTTACTGAATTAACTTGTTTTAAAGTGGTTTTTGCTACTTTTTAGCAGGTCAGGCTGGTCTTAGCCAGTTTTAGCTGGATTAAAATAGAAACATGATAGCAACATGATAGTAACCTGCTAATCATGATAGGATAATGTTAACAACTTGATATTACTTTGCTAATCATGCTAGCAACATGCTAGTAACTTGCTAATCATGCTAGAAAATGCTAACAACATGTTAGTAACATGGTAATCAAGCTAACGACATGCTAGTCACTTTGCTAATTATGCTAGTAACATGCTAGTAACTTGCTAACAACATGCTAGTAACTTGCTAATCATGCTAGAAATATGCTAACAACATGCAAGTAACATGGTAATCAAGCTAACGACATGCTAGTCATTTCTAATTATGCATGTAATATGCTAGTAACATGCTTGCAACATGCTAATCATGCTAACGACATGCTAGCAACATGCTAGTCACTTGCTAATCAAGCTAGTAACTTGCTAACGATATGCTAGCAACGTGCTAATCATGTTAGCGATTAACACGTTGCTTCTGCTTCTTCTTTTTCTGAGACCAAATTTTAAAATGTATCTCCTCCTAGACCTTTAACGCTACAACCACCAAACTCGGCCCAGAGCTTCAGACTTGTCTGACTCAGGTTGCTATATCTGTTATAACTGATCCGGCCTACGGTTTTCGTAAATCAGACTATCAAAACCTCCTAAAATCCCATAGACTTTCATGAGGGCGTCAAAACTTTTATACAATGAATCTTATGCTATTTTTTAAGCTGTCTATTGCTGTAGCAAAGCAAAACAATTCCCTACTGAAAAAACTGCTAAAACCAGCCTAAGCTGATTGGCTGCTTTGGCTCATCTCCCAAGCTGGTTTTAAAGTGGTTTTGGCTAATTTTTAGCAGGTTAGGCTGGTCTTAGCTGGTTTTAAGGTGTTTTTTTTTTAATTCAACTCAATTCAATTCAAGTTTATTTGTATAGCGCTTTTCACAATACAAATCGTTGCAAAGCAGCTTTACAGGAAATTAAGTTTCTACAATATATTTATATATTGTAGAAACTTTATATATTTAACTTATGGCGAAATTTGGTAGTTCTATATACTTAATCAACTGGTTTTAAAGTGGTTTTTGCCACTCTTTAGCAGGTCAGGCTTGTTCTAGCTGGTTTTTTGCTGGTTTTCTACTGAATCAACTGGTATTAAATTGGTTTTGGCTACTTTTTTAGCAGGTCAGGCTAGTATTAGCTGTTTTTTAAGCTGTTTTTTACTGAATCAACTGGTTTTAAAGTGGTTTTGCTACTTTTTAGCAGGTCAGGATGGTCAGCTTTTTTTAGCTGTTTTTTTTTTTTTTTTTACTGAATCAGCTTGTTTTAAAGTGGTTTTGGCTACTTTTTAACAGGTCAGGCTGGTCTTAGCTGTTTTTTTTACTGAATTAACTGGTTCTAAAGTGGTTTTGGCCACTCTTTAGAAGGTCAGGCAGGTTTTAGCTGGTTTTTAGCTGAATCAATTGGTTTTAAAGTGGTTTTGGCCACTCTTTAGCAGGTCAGGCTGGTCCTAGCTGGTTTTTAGCTGTCTTTTACTGAATCAACTGGTTTTTAAGTGGCTTTGGCTACTTTTTAACAGGTCAGGCTGGTCTTAGTTGATTTTATTTTTTTTTTTTTTATTTTTTTTTTTTATTACTGAATTAACTGGTTCTAAAGTGGTTTTGGCCACTCTTTAGAAGGTCAGGCTGGTTTTAGCTGGTTTTTAGCTGTTTTTTACTGAATCAATTGGTTTTAAAGTGGTTTTGGCCACTCTTTAGCAGGTCGGGCTGGTCCTTGCTGGTTTTTAGCTGGTTTTCTACTGAATCAACTGGTATTAAAGTGGTTTTGGCTACTTTTTTAGCAGGTCAGGCTAGTATTAGCTGTTTTTTAAGCTGTTTTTTACTGAATCAACTGGTTTTAAAGTGGTTTTGGACACTTTTTAACAGGTCAGGCTGGTCTTAGCTGTTTTTTTACTGAATCAACTGGTTTTAAAGTGTTTTTGCTACTTTTTAGCAGGTCAGGCTGGTCTTAGCTTTTTTTAGCTGTTTTTTTTTTTTTTTTTTTTTACTGAATCAGCTTGTTTTAAAGTGGTTTTGGCTACTTTTTAACAAGTCAGGCTGGTCTTAGCTGTTTTTTTACTGAATTAACTGGTTCTAAAGTGGTTTTGGCCACTCTTTAGCAGGTCAGGCTTGTTCTAGCTGGTTTTTAGCTGGTTTTCTACTGAATCAACTGGTATTAAAGTGGTTTTGGCTACTTTTTTAGCAGGTCAGGCTAGTATTAGCTGTTTTTTAAGCTGTTTTTTACTGAATCAACTGGTTTTAAAGTGGTTTTGGACACTTTTTAACAGGTCAGGCTGGTCTTAGCTGTTTTTTTACTGAATCAACTGGTTTTAAAGTGTTTTTGCTACTTTTTAGCAGGTCAGGCTAGTCTTAGCTTTTTTTAGCTGTTTTTTTTTTTTTTTTTTTTTTTTTTTTACTGAATCAGCTTGTTTTAAAGTGGTTTTGGCTACTTTTTAACAGGTCAGGCTGGTCTTAGCTGTTTTTTTTTTTACTGAATTAACTGGTTCTAAAGTGGTTTTGGCCACTCTTTAGCAGGTCAGGCTGGTCCTTGTTACGTACAGCAGACTCAGACGGAGACTCGGGAAAATAACAGATGTTTATTAATGTTCAGCAGAGCAAATGGTGAGCAGAATATCAATTGACGGTAGATGAGAGAATGATTATAGATCTTTGTCTTGACAGGAGTATTGAGCAGTGGAGATCGAGGGCACACACCTCACACAGACAGAGTAGCAGACTTCCGGAGGATAGCGTTGGAGCAGGCAGACGGGGAACACTGGAGGTAGGTACACAAGGAGGTAAGTAGCAGGTAGGTCGCTGTGATAGCATCATTCACTATGTGTAAACGAGACCGGACGTTAGACAGTGGTGAGGTGCGTGCTTATATGGCTTGAGGTAATGAGGTGTTGAGTGCGTGCAGGTGTGTTCCATTAGTATTCAGGTGAGGGTGTGCGATGTGATTGGCTGGCGTGGGAGCCTGGTCGATCTGTGACATTACCCCCCTCTCCACGGCCCGCTCCAGAGGGCCGAGGACCCCGACGGCGTGGTGGTCTACCTCTTCCCCTGGGAGCTGGTCGATCTGGGTAGGTTGAGTGGAATTCCTCAAGTAGGGTTGGATCTAGAACGTCATTCCTGGGAACCCAAGATCTCTCCTCCGGTCCATAGCCCTCCCAGTCAACAAGGTATTCCAGGTGACCACCACGACGCCGGGAATCCAGGATCTGCTTCACCTCGTATACGGCGCCATCTTCCAGAATCAGTGGAAGAGGGGGTTCCTCACTTGGACCAGGCTCTGTGGAGGGAGAGACAGGAGGGTGGTAAGGTTTTAACAGTGATACATGAAATGTGGGATGAATCTTATATTGTGGAGGAAGTTGTAGCTGGAAGGTGACCGGGTTGATTTGCTTCAAGATAGTGAAGGGACCAACATATCTGGGACTTAATTTTTTACAGGGCAGGCGCAGTCTGATGTCCCTTGTTGACAGCCAGACCTTCTGTCCCGGTTGGTACTGGGGGGCTTCGGACCTACGAAGGTCTGCTGTCATCTTGCGCCTGCGCACTGCTCGCTGAAGATGATGGTGAGCATTGTCCCAGACCCTCTCGCTCTCTCGGAACCAGTAATCCACTGCTGGTATCTCAGATGGCTCCCCAGACCAGGGGAACAAGGGTGGCTGGTAACCGAGTACACACTGGAAGGGAGTGAGTCCAGTAGAAGGTTGACGTAGGGAGTTCTGGGCGTACTCGGCCCAGCCAATAAACTGGTTCCAAGAGTCCTGGTGGTCATGGCAGAAGGTTCGTAGGAAGCGGCCGATTTCTTGGATCTTCCTCTCCGTTTGCCCGTTCGTTTGGGGATGGTATCCTGATGACAGACTCACGGTCACACCTAGGAGTTTGAAGAATCCCCTCCAGACCCGGGAGATAAATTGTGGGCCCCGGTCCGACACTATGTCTTCCGGTAGGCCGAAATATCTGAAGACGAAGTTGAACAATAATTCGGCTGTTTCCAGGGCTGTGGGCAGGCCCCTGAGAGGAAGGAGTCGACAAGACTTTGAAAATCGGTCCACAATCACCAGAATGCATGTTTTACCGTCAGAATCTGGCAGGTCGGTGATGAAGTCTACTCCCAGGTGTGACCATGGACGATTTGGAACGGGTAACGGGAGGAGCTTGCCTGCTGGTAAGTGGCGAGGACTTTTGGAAATGGCACACTCTGCACAACCCTGGACGAACCTTCTCACGTCCCTTGCCATGTTGGGCCACCAGTAGCGGTTCTTCAATAGCGAGAGGGTGCTGTTGGTCCCGGGGTGGCCAGTGCCCAGTGAAGTGTGTACAGAGTGGATAAGGTGATTGCGTTGTAATCGAGGGACATACTGCATTCCTGGTGGGCAGCCCGGCGGAATGGCCGTGGAAGCATTGGAGGAGGTGGCAGAGTCGTTACTCCATTGGATGGGACAGACAATGAGTTTATCGGGGATGATGGATTCTGGTTCTTCGTTAGTTTCCTGTGGAGTATGTAGACGTGATAAGGCATCGGCTTTAGTGTTCTTGGATCCTGGACGGTAAGAGATGGTGAAGTTAAACCGGGTGAAGAAGAGTGCCCAACGGGCCTGGCGAGGGTTAAGTCGTTTGGCTTCGCGTAAGTATTGTAAGTTCTTGTGGTCAGTTAGGACGGTAAATGGATGTTGTGAACCCTCCAACCAATGCCTCCATTCTTCGAGGGCTAGCTTGATGGCCAGAAGTTCCCTGTTGCCGATGTCATAGTTTCTTTCCGCCGGGCTGAGCTTACGGGAAAAGAAGGCACATGGGTGAAGTTTGGCTGGGGTCCCCTGCTGCTGGGATAACACAGCTCCAACCCCCGTAGTCGAGGCATCTACCTCTACAATGAAGGGTTTCGTGGGATCAGGATGGACGAGGATTGGAGCATGGGTAAAGGCGTCCTTCAGATGTTCAAATGCTTCTGTGGCGGCAGATGTCCAGGACAGAGACTTGGGCTTGTTCCGTAGGAGGTTGGTTAGATGACTGGTAATGGTACTGTAGTCCTGAATGAATCGTCTGTAGAAGTTGGAGAAGCCAAGGAATCTTTGAAGTTCTTTAATTGTGGTAGGGACTGGCCAGGACCTGATGGCTTCCACCTTCCCCTCGTCCATACGGATGCCACCACTATCAATGTTGTATCCTAGGAAATGTACTGATGGTTGATGGAATGAACACTTCTCAGCCTTGAGGAACAGATGAAACTTGCGTAGGCGTTGTAGGACCTCCGCAACGTGGAGACGATGTTCGGTCAAGCTCCGAGAGTAGATGAGGATGTCATCGATGTAAACCAAGACGAACCGGTGTAAATACTCCCGGAGCACCTCATGCATGAAGTCTTGGAATACGGAGGGGGCGTTGACAAGACCATACGGCATGACAAGATATTCATAGTGGCCAGTAGGGGTTACGAAAGCCGTCTTCCACTCGTCCCCCTCGCGTATCCGGATGAGGTTATACGCGCTGCGGAGGTCCAGCTTGGTGAAGATGGTGGCTCCGCGGAGATGTTCCAGGGCTGCTGGGACGAGAGGAAGAGGGTATCGGAACTTAATGGTGATTTTGTTAAGTGCCCGGTAGTCAATGCAAGGCCGCAAGCCTCCGTCCTTCTTTGCCACGAAGAAGAAGCTTGAAGCAGCAGGGGATGTCGAAGGGCGAATGTAGCCTTGCTGAAGAGCCTCTTCGATGTACTCCTCCATGGCCTTCTGTTCCGGTAGAGACAGCGGGTAGATTTTCCCTTTGGGCACTGGCTCACCTGGTACCAGTTCAATAGCGCAGTCCCATGGCCGGTGAGGAGGTAATTGGGAGGCCCTCTTCGGGCAGAAGACATCTCTGAAGGGGGCATAACAGGAAGGTATAGAGACAGACTGTTTTTCAAGAGGGCTTTCTATGGAGGTGGAGTTAACCGATAGAGATTGGATCTGACGAGGAGCTGGGTGAGGTAGACGAGGGAAACATGTTGGGAAACACTGGTTGCCCCACTTCAGGATTTCTCCCGAGCGCCAGGAAATCTGGGGATCATGTTGTACAAACCATGGAAGTCCGAGGATTATGTCCGTTGTAGATCCCTCCAGAACCAGCAGATGGAGTTGTTCCTCATGTAGTTCACCCACTCGTAGCTGAACGGGACCCGCACTGAGTCTTACATGGCGGCGGCTGATGGGTTTTCCAGTTATCGCTTGGGCTTGATAGATGGTTTGATTGGTAACGGTTGGGAGATTGAGCTGGCGGCAGAGGCTCCCTGAAATGAAGTTTCCGGCGGACCCTGTGTCGAGTAAGGCGTGAACTGGAATGGATACAGTGGAGGCAGTAAGTATTACAACAGTAGATAGGGGATTCATTCTGGATATAGAGGGTCGAATTGCACTCACCGGGAGTCGAGGAGGTCGAATGGGGCATGATGATCTTAGGTGTCCACTATTTCCACAATATAAACATAGACCCTGGGTAATTCGCCTCTGCCGCTCTGTGTATGACAAACGGGTACTATCTGTTTGCATGGGTTCGTGAACTGGTTCTGGAGGGCGGTTTGCTTCTTGGGGGCGCTGTTGAGGAGTGCAACGGGTAAGTTGGGCTGATTCCTCAAAACATGATTGCATGCGGGTTGAACAACGAATGGATAGTTGGATTAAATGCTCCAATCCACTGGAATCATCATATCCTGCGAGTTGCAACCGCAACTTAGGTTCGAGTCCTTGACGATAAGTGGTGAGTAATGATCGTTCGTTCCATCCGCTAGCTGCAGCGAGGGTGCGGAACTGAAGGGCGTAGTCCTGGATGGATCTGTTTCCCTGTCGGAGATGGTAGAGTTGATCACTGATGGATGGATCGGCTGTTGAGTGGCCAAACACTTCACGGAAGTGAGTGGTGAAATTATGGAAAGACTGAGTGACTGGACCTGATTGTGACCAGATAGTTTCAGCCCACTGCAGAGCTTTACCTGTCAGGAGGGATATGATGAAGGCGATCTTTGATCTTTCAGTGGGATACAGTTGCGGTTGCATCTCTAGGGCTAAGGAGCATTGTAAGAGAAACCCGTTGCACTCCCCCGCCACACCAGAGAAGGGCGCTGGTCGGGCCATGGGACTGGCGATCAGGGGTGCAGAAGAAGTGATGGTGTTTGTCGTGGAGGTGATCGGTGGTGATGGCGGTGGAGCCGGTGAAGGAAGTAGAACTCGTCTGAGATTGTCAACGAGCTCCTGGAAGGGGTCGGTGTTGCTCATGCTGTCCTTAGTGTCGGGTCCGGTCTTCTGTTACGTACAGCAGACTCAGACGGAGACTCGGGAAAATAACAGATGTTTATTAATGTTCAGCAGAGCAAATGGTGAGCAGAATATCAATTGACGGTAGATGAGAGAATGATTATAGATCTTTGTCTTGACAGGAGTATTGAGCAGTGGAGATCGAGGGCACACACCTCACACAGACAGAGTAGCAGACTTCCGGAGGATAGCGTTGGAGCAGGCAGACGGGGAACACTGGAGGTAGGTACACAAGGAGGTAAGTAGCAGGTAGGTCGCTGTGATAGCATCATTCACTATGTGTAAACGAGACCGGACGTTAGACAGTGGTGAGGTGCGTGCTTATATGGCTTGAGGTAATGAGGTGTTGAGTGCGTGCAGGTGTGTTCCATTAGTATTCAGGTGAGGGTGTGCGATGTGATTGGCTGGCGTGGGAGCCTGGTCGATCTGTGACAGTCCTAGCTGGTTTTTAGCTGTCTTTTACTGAATCAACTGGTTTTAAAGTGGTTTTGGCTACTTTTTAACAGGTCAGGCCGGTCCTGGCTGGTTTTCAGCTGTTTTTTTTTTACTGAATCAACTGGTTTTAAAGTGGTTTTGGCCACTCTTTACCAGGTCAGGCTGGTTTTAGCTGGTTTTTAGCTGTTTTTTTTTGTTTTTTTTTTTTACTGAATCAACTGGTTTTAACGTGGTTTTGGCCACTTTTTATCAGGTCAGGCTGGTCTTAGCTGGTTTTCTACAGAATCAACTAGTTTTAAAGTGGTTTTGGCTACGTTTTAGCAGCTCAGGCTAGTCTTAGGTGTTTTTTTTTAGCTGTTTTTTACTGAATCAACTGGTTTTAAAGTGGTTTTGGCCACTCTTTAGCAGGTCAGGCTGGTCCTAGCTGGTTTTTAGCTGCTTTTTACTGAATCAACTGTTTTAAAGTGGATTTGGCCACTTTTTAGCAGCTCAGGCTGGTCTTAGCTGGTTTTCTACTGAATCATCTCGTTTTAAAGTGGTTTTGGCAACATTTTAGCAGGTCAGGCTAGTCTTAGCTGGTTTTTAGCTGTTTTTTACTAAATCAACTGGTTTTACAGTAGTTTTGGTCATTTTTTTCATACTAGCAACATGCTAGTAACTTGCTAATCTTTCTAGAATCATGTTAACATCATGTTAGTAACTTGCTAATCATATTAACAACATGTTAGTAACTGGCTAATTATGCTAGAAACATTCTAATAACATGCTAATCATGCTAACGACATGCTAGTCACTTTGTTAATCATGCTAGTAACTTGTTAACCACATGCAAGCAACTTGTTAATCATGCTAATAAAAAGCTAGCAACATGCTAGATACTTGCTAATCATGCTAACAACATGCTAGTCACTTGCTAGTCATGCTAGCAAAATGCTAGTAACTTGCTAATCATACTAGAATCATGTTAGCAACATGCTAGTAACTTGCTAATCATGCTAGAAACATGCAAACAACATTCTAGTAACATGCTAATCATGCTAACGACATGCTAGTCACTTGCTAATCATGTTAATAACATGCTAGTAACTTGTTAATGACATGCTAGCAACTAGCTAATCATGCTAATGACAGGCTGGCAACATGCTAGTCACTTGCTAATCATGCTAACAACATACTATATACACTTGCTAGTCATGGCCACTCTTTAGAAGGTCAGGCTGGTCTTACCTGGTTTTTACTGAATCAACTGGTTTTAAAGTGGTTTTGGTCACTTTTTAGCAGGCCAGGATGGTCTTAGCTGTTTTTTTACTGAAGTGGTTTTGGCCACTCTTTAGCAGGTCAGGCTGGTCTTAGCTGTTTTTTTTTTTACTGAATCAACTGGTTTTAAAGTGGTTTTGGCTACTTTTTAGAAGGTCAGGCTGATCTAAGCTGGTTTTTAGCTGGTTTTTTACTGAATCAGCTGGTTTTAAAGTGGTTTTGGCTACTTTTTAACAGGTCAGGCCGGTCCTGGCTGGTTTTCAGCTGTTTTTTTTTTACTGAATCAACTGGTTTTAAAGTGGTTTTGGCCACTCTTTACCAGGTCAGGCTGGTTTTAGCTGGTTTTTAGCTGTTTTTTTTTGTTGTTTTTTTTTACTGAATCAACTGGTTTTAACGTGGTTTTGGCCACTTTTTATCAGGTCAGGCTGGTCTTAGCTGGTTTTCTACAGAATCAACTAGTTTTAAAGTGGTTTTGGCTACGTTTTAGCAGCTCAGGCTAGTCTTAGGTGTTTTTTTTAGCTGTTTTTTACTGAATCAACTGGTTTTAAAGTGGTTTTGGCCACTTTTTAGCAGCTCAGGCTGGTCTTAGCTGGTTTTCTACTGAATCATCTCGTTTTAAAGTGGTTTTGGCAACATTTTAGCAGGTCAGGCTAGTCTTAGCTGGTTTTTAGCTGTTTTTTACTAAATCAACTGGTTTTACAGTAGTTTTGGTCATTTTTTTCATACTAGCAACATGCTAGTAACTTGCTAATCTTTCTAGAATCATGTTAACATCATGTTAGTAACTTGCTAATCATATTAACAACATGTTAGTAACTGGCTAATTATGCTAGAAACATTCTAATAACATGCTAATCATGCTAACGACATGCTAGTCACTTTGTTAATCATGCTAGTAACTTGTTAACCACATGCAAGCAACTTGTTAATCATGCTAATAAAAAGCTAGCAACATGCTAGATACTTGCTAATCATGCTAACAACATGCTAGTCACTTGCTAGTCATGCTAGCAAAATGCTAGTAACTTGCTAATCATACTAGAATCATGTTAGCAACATGCTAGTAACTTGCTAATCATGCTAGAAACATGCAAACAACATTCTAGTAACATGCTAATCATGCTAATGACATGCTAGTCACTTGCTAATCATGTTAATAACATGCTAGTAACTTGTTAATGACATGCTAGCAACTAGCTAATCATGCTAATGACAGGCTGGCAACATGCTAGTCACTTGCTAATCATGCTAACAACATACTATATACACTTGCTAGTCATGGCCACTCTTTAGAAGGTCAGGCTGGTCTTACCTGGTTTTTACTGAATCAACTGGTTTTAAAGTGGTTTTGGTCACTTTTTAGCAGGCCAGGATGGTCTTAGCTGTTTTTTACTGAAGTGGTTTTGGCCACTCTTTAGCAGGTCAGGCTGGTCTTAGCTGTTTTTTTTTTTTACTGAATCAACTGGTTTTAAAGTGGTTTTGGCTACTTTTTAGAAGGTCAGGCTGATCTAAGCTGGTTTTTAGCTGGTTTTTGACTGAATCAACTGGTTGTAAAGTGGTTTTGGCCACTTTTTAGCAGGTCAGGCTGGTCTTAGCTGTTTTTTTTTTTTTTACTGAATCAGCTGGTTTTAAAGTGGTTTTGGCTACTTTTTAGCAGGTCAGGCTGGTCTTAGCTGGTTTTTCACTGAATCAACTGGTTTTAAAGTGGTTTTGCTACTTTTTAGCAGGTCAGGCTGGTCTTAGCTGGTTTTTCACTGAATCAACTGGTTTTAAAGTGGTTTTGGCTACTTTTTAGCAGGTCAGGCTGGTCTTAGCTGATTTTTTTTGCTGAATAAACTGGTTTTAAAGTGGTTTTGGCCACTCTTTAGCAGGTCAGGTTGGTCTTAGCTGGTTTTTCATTGAATCAACTGGTTTTAAAGTGATTTTGGCCACTTTTTAGCAGGTCAGGCTGGTCTTAGCTGGTTTTAGCTGGATTAAAATAGAAACATGACAGCAACATGCTAGTAACTTGCTAATCATGATAGGATAATGTTAACAACTTGATATTACTTTGCTAATCATGCTAGCAACATGCTAGTAACTTGCTAATCATACTAGAATCATATTAGCAACATGCTAGTAACTTGCTAATTATGCTAGAAAATGCTAACAACATGTTAGTAACATGCTAATCATCCTAACAACATGCTAGTCACTTTGCTAATTATGCTAGTAACATGCTAGTAACTTGCTAATCATGCTAGAAGCATGCTAACAACATGCAAGTAACATGGTAATCAAGCTAACGACATACTAGTCATTTCTAATCATGCATGTAATATGTTAGTAACTTGCTAACGACATGCTTGCAACATGCTAATCATGCTAACGACATGCTAGCAACATGCTAGTCACTTGCTAATCATGCTAACAGGCTAGTCATTTGCTTTTCATGCTAGTAACTTGCTAACGACATGCTAGCAACGTGCTAATCATGCTAGCGATTAGCACGTTGCTGCTTCTTTTTCTGAGACCAAATTTTAAAATGTGTCTCCTCCTAGACCTTTAAAGCTACAACCACCAAACTTGGCCCAGAGCTTCAGACTGGTCTGACTCAGGTTGCTATATCTGTTATAACTGATCCAGCCTACCTACGGTTTTCGTAAACCAAACTATCATACCTCCTAAAATCCCATAGACTTTCATGAGGGCGTCAAAACTTTTATACAATGAATCTTATGCTATTTTTAAGCGGTCTATTGCTATAGCAAAGGAAAACTTTTCGCTACTGAAAAAACTGCTAAAACCAGCCTAAGCTGATTGGCTGCTTTGGCTCATCTCCCAAGCTGGTTTTAAAGTGGTTTTGGCTAATTTTTAGCAGGTTAGGTTGGTCTTAGCTGGTTTTAAGCTGGTTTTTTTTTAATTCAATTCAATTCAATTCAAGTTTATTTGTATAGCGCTTTTCACAATACAAATCGTTGCAAAGCAGCTTTACAGGAAATTAAGTTTCTGCAATATATTTATATATTGTTATATATTGTAAAAACTTAATATATTTAACTTATGGCGAAATTTGGTAGTTCTGTATACTTAACTGGTTTTAAAGTGGTTTTTACCACTCTTTAGCAGGTCAGGCTGGTCTTAGCTGGTTTTAGCTGTTTTTTACTGAATCAAATGGTTTTAAAGTGGTTTTGGCCACTCTTTAGCAGGTCAGGCTGGTCCTATCTGGTTTTTAGCTGTCTTTTACTGAATCAACTGGTTTTTAAAGTGGTTTTGGCTACTTTTTAACAGGTCAGGCTGGTCCTAGCTGGTTTTTAGCTGTTTTTTTTATCTGAATCAACTAGTTTTAACGTGGTTTTGGCCACTTTTTAGCAGGTCAGGCTAGTCTTAGCTGTTTTTTAGCTGTTTTTTTTTAACTGAATCAACTGGTTTTAACATGGTTTTGGCCACTTTTTAGCAGGTCAGGCTAGTCTTAGCTGTTTTTTTTTTTTTTTTTAGCTGTTTTTTACTGAATCAACTTGTTTTAAAGTGGTTTTGTCCACTCTTTAGCAGGTCAGGCTGGTTTTAGCTGGTTTTTAGCTGTTTTTTTTTTACTGAATCAACTGGTTTTAAAGTGGTTTTAGCCACTCTTTAGCAGGTCAGGCTGGTCCTAGCTGTTTTTTAGCTGTTTTTTACTGAATCAACTGGGTTTAAAGTGGTTTTGGCCACTCTTTAGCAGGTCGGGCTGGTCCTAGCTGGTTTTTAGCTGTCTTTTACTGAATCAACTGGTTTTAAAGTGGTTTTGGCTACTTTTTAACAGGTCAGGCTGGTCCTAGCTGGTTTTTAGCTGTTTTTTTTTTTTACTGAATCAACTGGTTTTAAAGTGGTTTTGGCCACTCTTTAGCAGGTCAGGCTGGTCCTAGCTGCTTTTTACCAAATCAACTGGGTTTAAAGTGGTTTTGGCCACTCTTTAGCAGGTCAGGTTGGTTTTAGCTGGTTTTTAGCTGTTTTTCTTACTGAATCAACTGGTTTTAAAGTGGATTTGGCCACTTTTTAGCAGCTCAGGCTGGTCTTAGCTGGTTTTCTACTGAATCATCTCGTTTTAAAGTGGTTTTGGCTACATTTTAGCAGGTCAGGCTAGTCTTAGCTGGTTTCTTAGCTGTTTTTTACTAAATCAACTGGTTTTACAGTAGTTTTGGCCATTTTTTTCATTCTAGCAACATGCTAGTAACTTGCTAATCTTTCTAGAATCATGTTAACAACATGTTAGTAACTTGCTAATCATATTAACAACATGTTAGTAACTGCCTAATTATGCTAGAAACATGCTAATAACATGTTAATCATGCTAACGACATGCTAGTCACTTTGTTAATCATGCTAGTAACATGCTAGTAACTTGTTAACCACATGCAAGCAACTTGTTAATCATGCTAATAAAAAGCTAGCAACATGCTAGATACTTGCTAATCATGCTAACAACATGCTAGTCACTTGCTAGTAATGCTAGCAAAATGCTAGTAACTTGCTAATCATACTAGAATCATGTTAGCAAGATGCTAGTAACATGCTAATCATGCTAACGACATGCTAGTCACTTGCTAATCATGTTAATAACATGCTAGTAACTTGTTAATGACATGCTAGCAACTAGCTAATCATGCTAATGACAGGCTTGCAACATGCTAGTCACTTGCTAATCATGCTAACAACATACTAGTCACTTGCTAGTCATGGCCACTTTTTAGAAGGTCAGGCTGGTCTTAGCTGGTTTTTACTGAATCAACTGGTTTTAACGTGGTTTTGGTCGCTTTTTAGCAGGCCAGGATGGTCTTAGCTGTTTTTTTACTGAAGTGGTTTTGGCCACTCTTTAGCAGGTCAGGCTGGTCTTAGCTGTTTTTTTTTTACTGAATCAACTGGTTTTAAATTGGTTTTGGCTCATTTTTAACAGGTCAGACTGGTCTTAGCTGGTTTTTAGCTTGTTTTTTTACTGAATCAACTGGTTTTAAAGTGGTTTTTGCCACTTTTAGCAGGTCAGGCTAGTATTAGCTGTTTTTTAGCTGTTTTTTTACTGAACCAACTGGTTTTAAAGTGGTTTTGGCCACTTTTTAGCAGGTCAGGCTGGTCTTAGCTGGTTTTCTACAGAATCAACTGGTTTTAAAGTGGTTTTGGCTACTTTTTAGCAGCTCAGGCTAGTCTTGGGTGTTTTTTTTTTTTTTAGCTGTTTTTTACTGAATCAACTGGTTTTAAAGTGGTTTTGTCCACTCTTTAGCAGGTCAGGCTGGTTTTAGCTGTTTTTTTTTACTGAATCAACTGGTTTTAAAGTGGTTTTGTCCACTCTTTAGCAGGTCAGGCTGGTCCTAGCTGGTTTTTAGCTGCTTTTTATTGAATCAACTGGTTTTAAAGTGGTTTTGGCTACTTTTTCACAGGTCAGGCTGGTTTTAGCTGGATTTTAGCTGTTTTTTTTTTACCGAATCAACTGGTTTTAAAGTGGATTTGGCCACTTTTTAGCAGCTCAGGCTGTTCTTAGCTGTTTTTTACTAAATCAACTGGTTTTACAGTAGTTTTGGCCACTTTTTAGCAGCTCAGGCTGTTCTTAGCTGTTTTTTACTAAATCAACTGGTTTTAAAGTGGTTTTTGCTACTTTTTAGCAGGTCAGGCTGGTCTTAGCCAGTTTTAGCTGGATTAAAATAGAAACATGATAGCAACATGATAGTAACCTGCTAATCATGATAGGATAATGTTAACAACTTGATATTACTTTGCTAATCATGCTAGCAACATGCTAGTAACTTGCTAATCATGCTAGAAAATGCTAACAACATGTTAGTAACATGGTAATCAAGCTAACGACATGCTAGTCACTTTGCTAATTATGCTAGTAACATGCTAGTAACTTGCTAACAACATGCTAGTAACTTCCTAATCATGCTAGAAATATGCCAACAACATGCAAGTAACATGGTAATCAAGCTAACGACATGCTAGTCATTTCTAATTATGCATGTAATATGCTAGTAACTTGCTAATGACATGCTTGCAACATGCTAATCATGCTAACGACATGCTAGCAACATGCTAGTCACTTGCTAATCAAGCTAGTAACTTGCTAACGATATGCTAGCAACGTGCTAATCATGTTAGCGATTAACACGTTGCTGCTTCTTCTTCTTTTTCTGAGACCAAATTTTAAAATGCATCTCCTCCTAGACCTTTAACGCTACAACCACCAAACTCGGCCCAGAGCTTCAGACTTGTCTGACTCAGGTTGCTATATCTGTTATAACTGATCCGGCCTACGGTTTTCGTAAACCAGACTATCAAAACCTCCTAAAATCCCATAGACTTTCATGAGGGCGTCAAAACTTTTATACAATGAATCTTATGCTATTTTTTAAGCTGTCTATTGCTGTAGCAAAGCAAAACAATTCCCTACTGAAAAAAACTGCTAAAACCAGCCTAAGCTGATTGGCTGCTTTGGCTCATCTCCCAAGCTGGTTTTAAAGTGGTTTTGGCTAATTTTTAGCAGGTTAGGCTGGTCTTAGCTGGTTTTAAGGTGTTTTTTTTTTAAATTCAACTCAATTCAATTCAAGTTTATTTGTATAGCGCTTTTCACAATACAAATCGTTGCAAAGCAGCTTTACAGGAAATTAAGTTTCTACAATATATTTATATATTGTAGAAACTTTATATATTTAACTTATGGCGAAATTTGGTAGTTCTATATACTTAATCAACTGGTTTTAAAGTGGTTTTTGCCACTCTTTAGCAGGTCAGGCTTGTTCTAGCTGGTTTTTTGCTGGTTTTCTACTGAATCAACTGGTATTAAATTGGTTTTGGCTACTTTTTTAGCAGGTCAGGCTAGTATTAGCTGTTTTTTAAGCTGTTTTTTACTGAATCAACTGGTTTTAAAGTGGTTTTGGACACTTTTTAACAGGTCAGGCTGGTCTTAGCGGTTTTTTTTACTGAATCAACTGGTTTTAAAGTGTTTTTGCTACTTTTTAGCAGGTCAGGATGGTCTTAGCTTTTTTTAGCTGTTTTTTTTTTTTTTTTTTTTTTTTTTTACTGAATCAGCTTGTTTTAAAGTGGTTTTGGCTACTTTTTAACAGGTCAGGCTGGTCTTAGCTGTTTTTTTTTTACTGAATTAACTGGTTCTAAAGTGATTTTGGCCACTCTTTAGCAGGTCAGGCTGGTCCTAGCTGGTTTTTAGCTGTCTTTTACTGAATCAACTGGTTTTAAAGTGGCTTAGGCCACTCTTTACCAGGTCAGGCTGGTTTTAGCTGGTTTTTAGCTGTTTTTTTTTTTTGTTTTTTTTTACTGAATCAACTGGTTTTAACGTGGTTTTGGCCACTTTTTATCAGGTCAGGCTGGTCTTAGCTGGTTTTCTACAGAATCAACTAGTTTTAAAGTGGTTTTGGCTACGTTTTAGCAGCTCAGGCTAGTCTTAGGTGGTTTTTTTTTAGCTGTTTTTTACTGAATCAACTGGTTTTAAAGTGGTTTTGGCCACTCTTTAGCAGGTCAGGCTGGTCCTAGCTGGTTTTTAGCTGCTTTTTACTGAATCAACTGTTTTAAAGTGGATTTGGCCACTTTTTAGCAGCTCAGGCTGGTCTTAGCTGGTTTTCTACTGAATCATCTCGTTTTAAAGTGGTTTTGGCAACATTTTAGCAGGTCAGGCTAGTCTTAGCTGGTTTTTAGCTGTTTTTTACTAAATCAACTGGTTTTACAGTAGTTTTGGTCATTTTTTTCATACTAGCAACATGCTAGTAACTTGCTAATCTTTCTAGAATCATGTTAACATCATGTTAGTAACTTGCTAATCATATTAACAACATGTTAGTAACTGGCTAATTATGCTAGAAACATTCTAATAACATGCTAATCATGCTAACGACATGCTAGTCACTTTGTTAATCATGCTAGTAACTTGTTAACCACATGCAAGCAACTTGTTAATCATGCTAATAAAAAGCTAGCAACATGCTAGATACTTGCTAATCATGCTAACAACATGCTAGTCACTTGCTAGTCATGCTAGCAAAATGCTAGTAACTTGCTAATCATACTAGAATCATGTTAGCAACATGCTAGTAACTTGCTAATCATGCTAGAAACATGCAAACAACATTCTAGTAACATGCTAATCATGCTAAGGACATGCTAGTCACTTGCTAATCATGTTAATAACATGCTAGTAACTTGTTAATGACATGCTAGCAACTAGCTAATCATGCTAATGACAGGCTGGCAACATGCTAGTCACTTGCTAATCATGCTAACAACATACTATATACACTTGCTAGTCATGGCCACTCTTTAGAAGGTCAGGCTGGTCTTACCTGGTTTTTACTGAATCAACTGGTTTTAAAGTGGTTTTGGTCACTTTTTAGCAGGCCAGGATGGTCTTAGCTGTTTTTTTACTGAAGTGGTTTTGGCCACTCTTTAGCAGGTCAGGCTGGTCTTAGCTGTTTTTTTTTTTACTGAATCAACTGGTTTTAAAGTGGTTTTGGCTACTTTTTAGAAGGTCAGGCTGATCTAAGCTGGTTTTTAGCTGGTTTTTGACAATCAACTGGTTGTAAAGTGGTTTTGGCCACTTTTTAGCAGGTCAGGCTGGTCTTAGCTGTTTTTTTTTTTTACTGAATCAGCTGGTTTTAAAGTGGTTTTGGCTACTTTTTAGCAGGTCAGGCTGGTCTTAGCTGGTTTTTCACTGAATCAACTGGTTTTAAAGTGGTTTTAGCCACTTTTTAGCAGGTCAGGCTGGTCTTAGCTGATTTTTTTGCTGAATCAACTGGTTTGAAAGTGGTTGTGGCCACTCTTTAGCAGGTCAGGTTGGTCTTAGCTGGTTTTTCACTGAATCAACTGGTTTTAAAGTGGTTTTGGCCACTTTTTAGCAGGTCAGGCTGGTCTTAGCTGATTTTTTTGCTGAATCAGCTGGTTTTAAAGTGGTTGTGGCCACTCTTTAGCAGGTCAGGCTTGTTCTAGCTGGTTTTTAGCTGTTTTTTACTGAGTCAACTGGTTTTAAAGTGGTTTTGTCCACTCTTTAGCAGGTCAGGCTGGTTTTACCTGTTTTTTTTTTACTGAATCAACTGGTTTTAAAGTGGTTTTTGCCACTTTTTAGCAGGTCAGGCTTGTTCTAGCTGGTTTTTAGCTGTTTTTTACTGAGTCAACTGGTTTTAAAGTGGTTTTGTCCACTCTTTAGCAGGTCAGGCTGGTTTTAGCTGTTTTTTTTTTACTGAATCAACTGGTTTTAAAGTGGTTTTGTCCACTCTTTAGCAGGTCAGGCTGGTCCTAGCTGGTTTTTAGCTGCTTTTTATTGAATCAACTGGTTTTAAAGTGGTTTTGGCTACTTTTTAACAGGTCAGGCTGGTTTTAGCTGGATTTTAGCTGTTTTTTTTTACCGAATCAACTGGTTTTAAAGTGGATTTGGCCACTTTTTAGCAGCTCAGGCTGTTCTTAGCTGTTTTTTACTAAGTCAACTGGTTTTACAGTAGTTTTGGCCACTTTTTAGCAGGTCAGGCTGGTCTTAGGCAGTTTTAGCTGGATTAAAATAGAAACATGATAGCAACATGATAGTAACCTGCTAATCATGATAGGATAATGTTAACAACTTGATATTACTTTGCTAATCATGCTAGCAACATGCTAGTAACTTGCTAATCATGCTAGAAAATGCTAACAACATGTTAGTAACATGGTAATCAAGCTAACGACATGCTAGTCACTTTGCTAATTATGCTAGTAACATGCTAGTAACTTGCTAACAACATGCTAGTAACTTGCTAATCATGCTAGAAATATGCTAACAACATGCAAGTAACATGGTAATCAAGCTAACGACATGCTAGTCATTTCTAATTATGCATGTAATATGCTAGTAACTTGCTAATGACATGCTTGCAACATGCTAATCATGCTAACGACATGCTAGCAACATGTTAGTCACTTGCTAATCAAGCTAGTAACTTGCTAACGATATGCTAGCAACGTGCTAATCATGTTAGCGATTAACACGTTGCTGCTGCTTCTTCTTTTTCTGAGACCAAATTTTAAAATGTATCTCCTCCTAGACCTTTAACGCTACAACCACCAAACTCGGCCCAGAGCTTCAGACTTGTCTGACTCAGGTTGCTATATCTGTTATAACTGATCCGGCCTACGGTTTTCGTAAACCAGACTATCAAAACCTCCTAAAATCCCATAGACTTTCATGAGGGCGTCAAAACTTTTATACAATGAATCTTATGCTATTTTTTAAGCTGTCTATTGCTGTAGCAAAGCAAAACAATTCCCTACTGAAAAAAACTGCTAAAACCAGCCTAAGCTGATTGGCTGCTTTGGCTCATCTCCCAAGCTGGTTTTAAAGTGGTTTTGGCTAATTTTTAGCAGGTTAGGCTGGTCTTAGCTGGTTTTAAGGTGTTTTTTTTTTAATTCAACTCAATTCAATTCAAGTTTATTTGTATAGCGCTTTTCACAATACAAATCGTTGCAAAGCAGCTTTACAGGAAATTAAGTTTCTACAATATATTTATATATTGTAGAAACTTTATATATTTAACTTATGGCGAAATTTGGTAGTTCTATATACTTAATCAACTGGTTTTAAAGTGGTTTTTGCCACTCTTTAGCAGGTCAGGCTTGTTCTAGCTGGTTTTTTGCTGGTTTTCTACTGAATCAACTGGTATTAAATTGGTTTTGGCTACTTTTTTAGCAGGTCAGGCTAGTATTAGCTGTTTTTTAAGCTGTTTTTTACTGAATCAACTGGTTTTAAAGTGGTTTTGGACACTTTTTAACAGGTCAGGCTGGTCTTAGCGGTTTTTTTACTGAATCAACTGGTTTTAAAGTGTTTTTGCTACTTTTTAGCAGGTCAGGATGGTCTTAGCTTTTTTTAGCTGTTTTTTTTTTTTTTTTTTTTTTTTTTTACTGAATCAGCTTGTTTTAAAGTGGTTTTGGCTACTTTTTAACAGGTCAGGCTGGTCTTAGCTGTTTTTTAAGCTGTTTTTTACTGAATCAACTGGTTTTAAAGTGGTTTTGGACACTTTTTAACAGGTCAGGCTGGTCTTAGCGGTTTTTTTTACTGAATCAACTGGTTTTAAAGTGTTTTTGCTACTTTTTAGCAGGTCAGGATGGTCTTAGCTTTTTTTAGCTTTTTTTTTTTTTTTTTTTTTTTACTGAATCAGCTTGTTTTAAAGTGGTTTTGGCTACTTTTTAACAGGTCAGGCTGGTCTTAGCTGTTTTTTTTTTACTGAATTAACTGGTTCTAAAGTGGTTTTGGCCACTCTTTAGCAGGTCAGGCTGGTCCTAGCTGGTTTTTAGCTGTCTTTTACTGAATCAACTGGTTTTAAAGTGGCTTTGGCTACTTTTTAACAGGTCAGGCTGGTCTTAGTTGATTTTAGTTTTTTTTTTTTTTTTTACTGAATTAACTGGTTCTAAAGTGGTTTTGGCCACTCTTTAGCAGGTCGGGCTGGTCCTAGCTGGTTTTTAGCTGTCTTTTACTGAATCAACTGGTTTTAAAGTGGTTTTGGCTACTTTTTAACAGGTCAGGCCGGTCCTGGCTGGTTTTCAGCTGTTTTTTTTTTACTGAATCAACTGGTTTTAAAGTGGTTTTGGCCACTCTTTACCAGGTCAGGCTGGTTTTAGCTGGTTTTTAGCTGTTTTTTTTTTTTTGTTTTTTTTTACTGAATCAACTGGTTTTAACGTGGTTTTGGCCACTTTTTATCAGGTCAGGCTGGTCTTAGCTGGTTTTCTACAGAATCAACTAGTTTTAAAGTGGTTTTGGCTACGTTTTAGCAGCTCAGGCTAGTCTTAGGTGTTTTTTTTTAGCTGTTTTTTACTGAATCAACTGGTTTTAAAGTGGTTTTGGCCACTCTTTAGCAGGTCAGGCTGGTCCTAGCTGGTTTTTAGCTGCTTTTTACTGAATCAACTGTTTTAAAGTGGATTTGGCCACTTTTTAGCAGCTCAGGCTGGTCTTAGCTGGTTTTCTACTGAATCATCTCGTTTTAAAGTGGTTTTGGCAACATTTTAGCAGGTCAGGCTAGTCTTAGCTGGTTTTTAGCTGTTTTTTACTAAATCAACTGGTTTTACAGTAGTTTTGGTCATTTTTTTCATACTAGCAACATGCTAGTAACTTGCTAATCTTTCTAGAATCATGTTAACATCATGTTAGTAACTTGCTAATCATATTAACAACATGTTAGTAACTGGCTAATTATGCTAGAAACATTCTAATAACATGCTAATCATGCTAACGACATGCTAGTCACTTTGTTAATCATGCTAGTAACTTGTTAACCACATGCAAGCAACTTGTTAATCATGCTAATAAAAAGCTAGCAACATGCTAGATACTTGCTAATCATGCTAACAACATGCTAGTCACTTGCTAGTCATGCTAGCAAAATGCTAGTAACTTGCTAATCATACTAGAATCATGTTAGCAACATGCTAGTAACTTGCTAATCATGCTAGAAACATGCAAACAACATTCTAGTAACATGCTAATCATGCTAACGACATGCTAGTCACTTGCTAATCATGTTAATAACATGCTAGTAACTTGTTAATGACATGCTAGCAACTAGCTAATCATGCTAATGACAGGCTGGCAACATGCTAGTCACTTGCTAATCATGCTAACAACATACTATATACACTTGCTAGTCATGGCCACTCTTTAGAAGGTCAGGCTGGTCTTACCTGGTTTTTACTGAATCAACTGGTTTTAAAGTGGTTTTGGTCACTTTTTAGCAGGCCAGGATGGTCTTAGCTGTTTTTTTACTGAAGTGGTTTTGGCCACTCTTTAGCAGGTCAGGCTGGTCTTAGCTGTTTTTTTTTTTTACTGAATGAACTGGTTTTAAAGTGGTTTTGGCTACTTTTTAGAAGGTCAGGCTGATCTAAGCTGGTTTTTGACTGAATCAGCTGGTTTTAAAGTGGTTTTGGCTACTTTTTAGCAGGTCAGGCTGGTCTTAGCTGGTTTTTCACTGAATCAACTGGTTTTAAAGTGGTTTTAGCCACTTTTTTAGCAGGTCAGGCTGGTCTTAGCTGATTTTTTTGCTGAATCAACTGGTTTTAAAGTGGTTGTGGCCACTCTTTAGCAGGTCAGTTTGGTCTTAGCTGGTTTTTCACTGAATCAACTGGTTTTAAAGTGGTTTTGGCCACTTTTTAGCAGGTCAGGCTGGTCTTAGCTGATTTTTTTGCTGAATCAGCTGGTTTTAAAGTGGTTGTGGCCACTCTTTAGCAGGTCAGGTTGGTCTTAGCTGGTTTTTCACTGAATAAACTGGTTTTAAAGTGGTTTTTGCCACTTTTTAGCAGGTCAGGCTTGTTCTAGCTGGTTTTTAGCTGTTTTTTACTGAGTCAACTGGTTTTAAAGTGGTTTTGGCCACTCTTTAGCAGGTCAGGCTGGTTTTAGCTGTTTTTTTTTTTTAGCTGTTTTTTACTGAATCAACTGGTTTTAAAGTGGTTTTGGCCACTTTTAGCAGGTCAGGCTGGTCTTAGCTAGTTTTAGCTGGATTAAAATAGAAACATGATAGCAACATGATAGTAACTTGCTAATCATGCTAGAAAATGCTAACAACATGTTAGTAACATGCTAATCATGCTAACGACATGCTAGTCACTTTGCTAATTATGCTAGTAACATGCTAGTAACTTGCTAACAACATGCTAGTAACTTGCTAATCATGCTAGAAACATGCTAACAACATAAAAGTAACATGGTAATCAAGCTAACGACATGCTAGTCATTTCTAATTATGCATGTAATATGCTAGTAACTTGCTAATGACATGCTTGCAACATGCTAATCATGCTAACGACATGCTAGCAACATGTTAGTCACTTGCTAATGATGCTAACAACAGGCAAGTCATTTGCTATTCATGCTAGTAACTTGCTAACGATATGCTAGCAACGTGCTAATCATGCTAACGATTAGCACGTTGCTTCTTTTTCTGAGACCAAATTTTAAAATGCATCTCCTCCTAGACCTTTAAAGCTACAACCACCAAACTCGGCCCAGAGCTTCAGACTGGTCTGACTCAGGTTGCTATATCTGTTATAACTGATCCGGCCTACGGTTTTCGTAAACCAGACTATCAAAACCTCCTAAAATCCCATAGACTTTCATGAGGGCATCAAAACATTCATATAATGAATCTTATGCTATTTTTTAAGCTGTTTATTGCTGTAGCAAAGCAAAACAATTCCCTACTGAAAAAACTGCTAAAACCAGCCTAAGCTGATTGGCTGCTTTGGCTCATCTCCCAAGCTGGTTTTAAAGTGGTTTTGGCTACTTTTTAACAGGTCAGGCTGGTCCTAGCTGGTTTTTAGCTGTTTTTTTTTTTTTTTTTTTACTGAATCAACTGGTTTTAAAGTGGTTTTGGCCACTCTTTAGCAGGTCAGGCTGGTTTTAGCTTGTTTTTAGCTGTTTTTTTGTTTTGTTTTTTTTTACCGAATCAACTGGTTTTAACGTGGTTTTGGCCACTTTTTAGCAGGTCAGGCTGGTCTTAGCTGGTTTTCTACAGAATCAACTAGTTTTAAAGTGGTTTTGGCTACTTTTTAGCAGCTCAGGCTAGTCTTAGGTGTTTTTTTTTTAGCTGTTTTTTACTGAATCAGCTGGTTTTAAAGTGGTTTTGGCCACTCTTTAGCAGGTCAGGCTGGTTTTAGCTGTTTTTTTTACTGAATCAACTGGTTTTAAAGTGGTTTTGGCCACTCTTTAGCAGGTCAGGCTGGTCCTAGCTGGTTTTTAGTTTTTTTTTTACTGAACCAACTGGTTTTAAAGTGGTTTTGGCCACTCTTTAGCAGGTCAGGCTGGTCCTAGCTGTTTTTTACTGAATCAACTGGTTTTAAAGTGGTTTTGGCCACTCTTTAGCAAGTCAGGCTGGTTTTAGCTGGTTTTTAGCTGTTTTTTTTTTTTACCGAATCAACTGGTTTTAAAGTGGATTTGGCCACTTTTTAGCAGCTCAGGCTGGTCTTAGCTGGTTTTCTATTGAATCAACTCGTTTTAAAGTGGTTTTGGCTACTTTTTAGCAGGTCAGGCTAGTGTTCGCTGGTTTCTTAGCTGTTTTTTACTAAATCAACTGGTTTTACAGTAGTTTTGGCCACTTTTAAGCAGGTCAGGCTGGTCTTAGCTGGTTTTAGCTGGATTAAAATAGAAACATGATAGCAACATGATAGTAACTTGCTAATCATGCTAGAAAATGCTAACAACATGTTAGTAACATGGTAATCAAGCTAACGACATGCTAGTCACTTTGCTAATTATGCTAGTAACATGCTAGTAACTTGCTAATGACATGCTAGTAACTTGCTAATCATGCTAGAAACATGCTAACAACATGCAAGTAACATGGTAATCAAGCTAACAACAGGCTAGTCATTTGCTATTCATGCTAGTAACGTGCTAATCATGCTAGCGATTAGCACGTTTCTTCTTTTTCTGAGACCAAATTTTAAAATGTATCTCCTCCTAGACCTTTAAAGCTACAACCACCAAACTCGGCCCAGAGCTTCAGACTTGTCTGACTCAGGTTGCTATATCTGTTATAACTGATCCGGCCTACGGTTTTCGTAAACCAGACTATCAAAACCTCCTAAACTCCCATAGACTTTCATGAGGGCGTCAAAACTTTTATACAATGAATCTTATGCTATTTTTTAAGCTGTCTATTGCTGTTGCAAAGCAAAACAATTCCCTACTGAAAAAACTGCTAAAACCAGCCTAAGCTGATTGGCTGCTTTGGCTCATCTCCCAAGCTGGTTTTAAAGTGGTTTTGGCTAATTTTTAGCAGGTTAGGCTGGTCTTAGCTGGTTTTAAGGTGTTTTTTTTTTAATTCAATTCAATTCTATTCAAGTTTATTTGTATAGCGCTTTTCACAATACAAATCGTTGCAAAGCAGCTTTACAGGAAATTAAGTTTCTACAATATATTTATATATTGTAGAAACTTAATATATTTAACTTATGGCGAAATTTGGTAGTTCTATATACTTAATCAACTGGTTTTAAAGTGGTTTTTGCCACTCTTTAGCAGGTCAGGCTTGTTCTAGCTGGTTTTTAGCTGTTTTTTACTGAGTCAACTGGTTTTAAAGTGGTTTTGGCCACTCTTTAGCAGGTCAGGCTGGTTTTAGCTGTTTTTTTTTTTTTAGCTGTTTTTTACTGAATCAACTGGTTTTAAAGTGGTTTTGGCCACTTTTTTAGCAGGTCAGGTTGGTCTTAGCTGGTTTTCTACTGAATCAACTGGTTTTAAAGTGGTTTTGGCTACTTTTTAACAGGTCAGGCTGGTCTTAGCTGTTCTTTTTTACTGAATTAACTGGTTCTAAAGTGGTTTTGGCCACTCTTTAGCAGGTCAGGCTGGTCCTAGCTGGTTTTTAGCTGTCTTTTACTGAATCAACTGGTTTTAAAGTGGTTTTGGCTACTTTTTAACAGGTCAGGCTGGTCTTAGTTGATTTTAGCTGTTTTTTTTTTTTGTTTTTTTTACTGAATCAACTGGTTTTAAAGTGGTTTTGGCCACTCTTTAGCAGGTCGGGCTGGTCCTAGCTGGTTTTTAGCTGTCTTTTACTGAATCAACTGGTTTTAAAGTGGTTTTGGCTACTTTTTAACAGGTCAGGCTGGTCCTAGCTGGTTTTTAGCTGTTTTTTTTTTACTGAATCAACTGGTTTTAAAGTGGTTTTGGCCACTCTTTACCAGGTCAGGTTGGTTTTAGCTGGTTTTTAGCTGTTTTTCTTACTGAATCAACTGGTTTTAAAGTGGATTTGGCCACTTTTTAGCAGCTCAGGCTGGTCTTAGCTGGTTTTCTACTGAATCATCTCGTTTTAAAGTGGTTTTGGCTACATTTTAGCAGGTCAGGCTAGTCTTAGCTGGTTTCTTAGCTGTTTTTTACTAAATCAACTGGTTTTACAGTAGTTTTGGCCATTTTTTTCATTCTAGCAACATGCTAGTAACTTGCTAATCTTTCTAGAATCATGTTAACAACATGTTAGTAACTTGATAATCATATTAACAACATGTTAGTAACTGCCTAATTATGCTAAAAACATGCTAATAACATGTTAATCATGCTAACGACATGCTAGTCACTTTGTTAATCATGCTAGTAACATGCTAGTAACTTGTTAACCACATGCAAGCAACTTGTTAATCATGCTAATAAAAAGCTAGCAACATGCTAGATACTTGCTAATCATGCTAACAACATGCTAGTCACTTACTAGTAATGCTAGCAAAATGCTAGTAACTTGCTAATCATACTAGAATCATGTTAGCAAGATCCTAGTAACATGCTAATCATGCTAACGACATGCTAGTCACTTGCTAATCATGTTAATAACATGCTAGTAACTTGTTAATGACATGCTAGCAAATAGCTAATCATGCTAATGACAGGCTTGCAACATGCTAGTCACTTGCTAATCATGCTAACAACATACTAGTCACTTGCTAGTCATAGCCACTTTTTAGAAGGTCAGGCTGATCTTAGCTGGTTTTTACTGAATCAACTGGTTTTAAAGTGGTTTTGGTCGCTTTTTAGCAGGCCAGGATGGTCTTAGCTGTTTTTTTACTGAAGTGGTTTTGGCCACTCTTTAGCATGTCAGGCTGGTCTTAGCTGTTTTTTTTTTACTGAATCAACTGGTTTTAAATTGGTTTTGGCTCATTTTTAACAGGTCAGACTGGTCTTAGCTGCTTTTTAGCTTGTTTTTTTACTGAATCAACTGGTTTTAAAGTGGTTTTTTCCACTTTTAGCAGGTCAGGCTAGTATTAGCTGTTTTTTAGCTGTTTTTTTACTGAACCAACTGGTTTTAAAGTGGTTTTGGCCACTCTTTAGCAAGTTAGGCTGGTTTTAGCTGGTTTTTAGCTGTTTTTTTTACCGAATCAACTGGTTTTAAAGTGGATTTGGCCACTTTTTAGCAGCTCAGGCTGGTCTTAGCTGGTTTTCTATTGAATCAACTCGTTTTAAAGTGGTTTTGGCTACTTTTTAGCAGGTCAGGCTGGTCTTAGCTGGTTTTTCACTGAATCAACTGGTTTTAAAGTGGTTTTAGCCACTTTTTAGCAGGTCAGGCTGGTCTTAGCTGATTTTTTTGCTGAATCAACTGGTTTTAAAGTGGTTTTGGCCACTCTTTAACAGGTCAGGCTGGTCTTAGCTGGTTTTAGCTGGATTAAAATAGAAACATGATAGCAACATGATAGTAACTTGCTAATCATGCTAGAAACATGCTAACAACATGCAAGTAACATGGTAATCAAGCTAACGACATGCTAGTCATTTCTAATTATGCATGTAATATGGTAGTAACTTGCTAATGACATGCTTGCAACATGCTAATCATGCTAACGACATGCTAGCAACATGCTAGTCACTTGCTAATCATGCTAACAACAGGCTAGTCATTTGCTATTCATGCAAGTAACTTGCTAACGATATGCTAGCAACGTGCTAATCATGCTAACGATTAGCACGTTGCTGCTTCTTCTTCTTTTTCTGAGACCAAATTTTAAAATGTATCTCCTCCTAGACCTTTAAAGCTACAACCACCAAACTCGGCCCAGAGCTTCAGACTGGTCTGACTCAGGTTGCTATATCTGTTATAACTGATCCGGCCTACGGTTTTCGTAAACCAGACTATCAAAACCTCCTAAAATCCCATAGACTTTCATGAGGGCGTCAAAACTTTTATACAATGAATCTTATGCTATTTTTTAAGCTGTCTATTGCTGTTGCAAAGCAAAACAATTCCCTACTGAAAAAACTGCTAAAACCAGCCTAAGCTGATTGGCTGCTTTGGCTCATCTCCCAAGCTGGTTTTAAAGTGGTTTTGGCTAATTTTTAGCAGGTTAGGCTGGTCTTAGCTGGTTTTAAGCTGTTTTTTTTTTTAATTCAATTCAAGTTTATTTGTATAGCGCTTTTCACAAAATAAATCGTTGCAAAGCAGCTTTACAGGAAATTAAGTTTCTACAATATATTTATATATTGTAGAAACTTAATATATTTAACTTATGGCGAAATTTGGTAGTTCTATATACTTAATCAACTGGTTTTAAAGTGGTTTTTGCCACTCTTTAGCAGGTCAGGCTTGGTCTAGCTGGTTTTTAGCTGTTTTTTTACTGAGTCAACTGGTTTTAAAGTGGTTTTGGCCACTCTTTAGCAGGTCAGGTTGGTCTTAGCTGGTTTTCTACTGAATCAACTGGTATTAAAGTGGTTTTGGCTACTTTTTTAACAGGTCAGGCTAGTATTAGCTGTTTTTTAAGCTGTTTTTTACTGAATCAACTGGTTTTAAAGTAGTTTTGGACCCTTTTTAACAGGTCAGGCTGGTCTTAGCTGTTTTTTTTTTACTGAATCAACTGGTTTTAAATTGGTTTTGGCTCATTTTTAACAGGTCAGACTGGTCTTAGCTGCTTTTTAGCTTGTTTTTTTACTGAATCAACTGGTTTTAAAGTGGTTTTTTCCACTTTTAGCAGGTCAGGCTAGTATTAGCTGTTTTTTAGCTGTTTTTTTACTGAATCAACTGGTTTTAAAGTGTTTTTTGCTACTTTTTAGCAGGTCAGGCTGGTCTTAGCTTTTTTTAGCTGTTTTTTATTTTTTTTCATATTTTTTTTTTTTTTTTTACTGAATCAACTTGTGTTAAAGTGGTTTTGGCTACTTTTTAACAGGTCAGGCTGGTCTTAGCTGTTTTCTTTTACTGAATCAACTGGTTTTAAAGTGGTTTTGGCCACTTTTTAGCAGCTCAGGCTAGTCTTAGGTGTTTTTTTTTTAGCTGTTTTTTACTGAATCAACTGTTTTTAAAGTGGTTTTGTCCACTCTTTAGCAGGTCAGGCTGGTTTTAGCTGTTTTTTTTTACTGAATCAACTGGTTTTAAAGTGGTTTTGGCCACTCTTTAGCAGGTCAGGCTGGTCCTAGCTGGTTTTTGGCTGCTTTTTATTGAATCAACTGGTTTTAAAGTGGTTTTGGCCACTCTTTAGCAGGTCAGGCTGGTTTTAGCTGGTTTTTAGCTGTTTTTTTTTTTTTTTACTGAATCAACTGGTTTTAAAGTGGTTTTGGCCACTCTTTAGCAGGTCAGGCTGGTTTTAGCTTGTTTTTAGCGTTTTTTTTTTGGGTTTTTTTACCGAATCAACTGGTTTTAACGTGGTTTTGGCCACTTTTTAGCAGGTCAGGCTGGTCTTAGCTGTTTTTTACTGAATCAGCTGGTTTTAAAGTGGTTTTGTCCACTCTTTAGCAGGTCAGGCTGGTCCTAGCTGGTTTTTAGCTGTTTTTTTTACTGAACCAACTGGTTTTAAAGTGGTTTTGGCCACTCTTTAGCAGGTCAGGCTGGTCCTAGCTGTTTTTTACTGAATCAACTGGTTTTAAAGTGGTTTTGGCCACTCTTTAGCAGGTCAGGCTTGTTCTAGCTGGTTTTTAGCTGTTTTTTACTGAAGCAACTGGTTTTAAAGTGGTTTTGGACACTTTTTTAGCAGGTCAGGTTGGTCTTAGCTGGTTTTCTGCTGAATCAACTGGTTTTAAAGTGTTTTTTGCTACTTTTTAGCAGGTCAGGCTGGTCTTAGCTTTTTTTAGCTGTTTTTTTTTTTTTCCTGAATCAACTTGTTTTAAAGTGGTTTTGGCTACTTTTTAACAGGTCAGGCTGGTCTTAGCTGTTTTTTTTACTGAATTAACTGGTTCTAAAGTGGTTTTGGCCACTCTTTAGAAGGTCAGGCTGGTTTTTAGCTGTTTTTTACTGAATCAACTGGTTTTAAAGTGGTTTTGGCCACTCTTTAGCAGGTCAGGCTGGTTTTAGCTGGTTTTTAGCGGTTTTTTTTTTTTTGTTTTTTTTTTTACTGAATCAACTGGTTTTAAAGTGGTTTTGTCCACTCTTTAGCAGGTCAGGCTGGTTTTAGCTGGTTTTTAGCGTTTTTTTTTGGTTTTTTTTACCGAATCAACTGGTTTTAACGTGGTTTTGGCCACTTTTTAGCAGGTCAGGCTGGTCTTAGCTGGTTTTCTACAGAATCAACTAGTTTTAAAGTGGTTTTGGCTACTTTTTAGCAGCTCAGGCTAGTCTTAGGTGTTTTTTTTAGCTGTTTTTTACTGAATCAGCTGGTTTTAAAGTGGTTTTGTCCACTCTTTAGCAGGTCAGGCTGGTCCTAGCTGGTTTTTAGCTGTTTTTTTACTGAACCAACTGGTTTTAAAGTGGTTTTGGCCACTCTTTAGCAGGTCAGGCTGGTCCTAGCTGTTTTTTACTGAATCAAGTGGTTTTAAAGTGGTTTTGGCCACTCTTTAGCAGATCAGGCTTGTTCTAGCTGGTTTTTAGCTGTTTTTTACTGAATCAACTGGTTTTAAAGTGGTTTTGGACACTTTTTTAGCAAGTCAGGTTGGTCTTAGCTGGTTTTCTGCTGAATCAACTGGTTTTAAAGTGTTTTTTGCTACTTTTTAGCAGGTCAGGCTGGTCTTAGCTTTTTTTAGCTGTTTTTTTTTTTTTTTTCCCTGAATCAACTTGTTTTAAAGTGGTTTTGGCTACTTTTTAACAGGTCAGGCTGGTCTTAGCTGTTTTTTTTTACTGAATTAACTGGTTCTAAAGTGGTTTTGGCCACTCTTTAGAAGGTCAGGCTGTTTTTTAGCTGTTTTTTACTGAATCAACTGGTTTTAAAGTGGTTTTGGCCACTCTTTAGCAGGTCAGGCTGGTCCTAGCTGGTTTTTAGCTGTCTTTTACTGAATCAACTGGTTTTAAAGTGGTTTTGGCTACTTTTTAACAGGTCAGGCTGGTCTTAGTTGATTTTAGCTGTTTTTTTTTTTTTTACTGAATCAACTGGTTTTAAAGTGGTTTTGGCCACTCTTTAGCAGGTCGGGCTGGTCCTAGCTGGTTTTTAGCTGTCTTTTACTGAATCAACTGGTTTTAAAGTGGTTTTGGCTACTTTTTAACAGGTCAGGCTGGTTTTAAGCTTTTTTTTTTTTTTTTTTTTTTTACTGAATCAACTGGTTTTAACGTGGTTTTCGCCACTTTTTAGCAGGTCAGGCTGGTCTTAGCTGGTTTTCTACAGAATCAACTAGTTTTAAAGTGGTTTTGGCTACTTTTTAGAAGCTCAGGCTAGTCATAGGTGTTTTTTTTTAGCTGTTTTTTACTGAATCAACTGGTTTTAAAGTGGTTTTGTCCACTCTTTAGCAGGTCAGGCTGGTTTTAGCTGTTTTTTTACTAAATCAACTGGTTTTAAAGTGGTTTTGGACACTTTTTAACAGGTCAGGCTGGTCTTAGCTGTTTTTTTACTGAATCAACTGGTTTTAAAGTGTTTTTTGCTACTTTTTAGGAAAGGGAAAAAAGGAAAGGGAAGTGGTGTGTGGCCAAGTATGGTAACCCATACTTGGAATTTGTGCTCTGCATTTAACCCATCCAAGTGCATACACACAGTAGTGAACATACACCTGGAGCAGTGGGCAGCCAATGCTGCGGCGCCCGGGGAGCAGTTGGGGGTTTGGTGCCTTGCTCAAGGGTCTCACCTCAGTCGTGGTATTCCCTGCCGGACCCGAGACTCGAACCCATGACCTTCGGGTTAGAAGCCCAACTCTCTATCCATTAGGCCACGACTGCCCCAATGTAAAAAGCATGTTTAGCAGGTCAGGCTGGTCTTAGTTTTTAGTTTTTTTTAGCTTTTTTTTCCTGAATCAACTTGTTTTAAAGTGGTTTTGGCTACTTTTTAACAGGTCAGGCTGGTCTTAGCTGTTTTTTTTTACTGAATTAACTGGTTCTAAAGTGGTTTTGGCCACTCTTTAGAAGGTCAGGCTGTTTTTTAGCTGTTTTTTACTGAATCAACTGGTTTTAAAGTGGTTTTGGCCACTCTTTAGCAGGTCAGGCTGGTTTTAGCTGGTTTTTAGCTGTTTTTTTTTTTTGTTTTTTTTTCACTGAATCAACTGGTTTTAAAGTGGTTTTGTCCACTCTTTAGCAGGTCAGGCTGGTTTTAGCTGGTTTTTAGCGGTTTTTTTTTGTTTTTTTTTACCGAATCAACTGGTTTTAACGTGGTTTTGGCCACTTTTTAGCAGGTCAGGCTGGTCTTAGCTGGTTTTCTACAGAATCAACTAGTTTTAAAGTGGTTTTGGCTACTTTTTAGAAGCTCAGGCTAGTCTTAGGTGTTTTTTTTAGCTGTTTTTTACTGAATCAGCTGGTTTTAAAGTGGTTTTGTCCACTCTTTAGCAGGTCAGGCTGGTCCTAGCTGGTTTTTAGCTGTTTTTTTACTGAACCAACTGGTTTTAAAGTGGTTTTGGCCACTCTTTAGCAGGTCAGGCTGGTCCTAGCTGTTTTTTACTGAATCAAGTGGTTTTAAAGTGGTTTTGGCCACTCTTTAGCAGATCAGGCTTGTTCTAGCTGGTTTTTAGCTGTTTTTTACTGAATCAACTGGTTTTAAAGTGGTTTTGGACACTTTTTTAGCAAGTCAGGTTGGTCTTAGCTGGTTTTCTGCTGAATCAACTGGTTTTAAAGTGTTTTTTGCTACTTTTTAGCAGGTCAGGCTGGTCTTAGCTTTTTTTAGCTGTTTTTTTTTTTTTCCCTGAATCAACTTGTTTTAAAGTGGTTTTGGCTACTTTTTAACAGGTCAGGCTGGTCTTAGCTGTTTTTTTTTTACTGAATTAACTGGTTCTAAAGTGGTTTTGGCCACTCTTTAGAAGGTCAGGCTGGTTTTTAGCTGTTTTTTACTGAATCAACTGGTTTTAAAGTGGTTTTGGCCACTCTTTAGCAGGTCAGGCTGGTCCTAGCTGGTTTTTAGCTGTCTTTTACTGAATCAACTGGTTTTAAAGTGGTTTTGGCTACTTTTTAACAGGTCAGGCTGGTCTTAGTTGATTTTAGCTGTTTTTTTTTTTTTTTACTGAATCAACTGGTTTTAAAGTGGTTTTGGCCACTCTTTAGCAGGTCGGGCTGGTCCTAGCTGGTTTTTAGCTGTCTTTTACTGAATCAACTGGTTTTAAAGTGGTTTTGGCCACTCTTTAGCAGGTCGGGCTGGTCCTAGCTGGTTTTTAGCTGTCTTTTACTGAATCAACTGGTTTTAACGTGGTTTTCGCCACTTTTTAGCAGGTCAGGCTGGTCTTAGCTGGTTTTCTACAGAATCAACTAGTTTTAAAGTGGTTTTGGCTACTTTTTAGAAGCTCAGGCTAGTCTTAGGTGTTTTTTTTTAGCTGTTTTTTACTGAATCAACTGGTTTTAAAGTGGTTTTGTCCACTCTTTAGCAGGTCAGGCTGGTTTTAGCTGTTTTTTTACTAAATCAACTGGTTTTAAAGTGGTTTTGGACACTTTTTAACAGGTCAGGCTGGTCTTAGCTGTTTTTTTACTGAATCAACTGGTTTTAAAGTGTTTTTTGCTACTTTTTAGGAAAGGGAAAAAAGGAAAGGGAAGTGGTGTGTGGCCAAGTATGGTAACCCATACTTGGAATTTGTGCTCTGCATTTAACCCATCCAAGTGCATACACACAGTAGTGAACATACACCTGGAGCAGTGGGCAGCCAATGCTGCGGCGCCCGGGGAGCAGTTGGGGGTTTGGTGCCTTGCTCAAGGGTCTCACCTCAGTCGTGGTATTCCCTGCCGGACCCGAGACTCGAACCCACGACCTTCGGGTTACAAGCCCAACTCTCTATCCATTAGGCCACGACTGCCCCATTGTAAAAAGCATGTTTAGCAGGTCAGGCTGGTCTTAGTTTTTATTTTTTTTTAGCTTTTTTTTCCTGAATCAACTTGTTTTAAAGTGGTTTTGGCTACTTTTTAACAGGTCAGGCTGGTCTTAGCTGTTTTTTTTACTGAATTAACTGGTTCTAAAGTGGTTTTGGCCACTCTTTAGAAGGTCAGGCTGGTTTTAAGCTGTTTTTTACTGAATCAACTGGTTTTAAAGTGGTTTTGGCCACTCTTTAGCAGGTCAGGCTGGTCCTAGCTGGTTTTTTAGCTGTCTTTTACTGAATCAACTGGTTTTAAAGTGGTTTTGGCTACTTTTTAAAAGGTCAGGCTGGTCTTAGTTGATTTTAGCTGTTTTCTTTTACTGAATTAACTGGTTCTAAAGTGGTTTTGGCCACTCTTTAGCAGGTCAGGCTGGTCCTAGCTGCTTTTTACCAAATCAACTGGGTTTAAAGTGGTTTTGGCCACTCTTTAGCAGGTCAGGTTGGTTTTAGCTGGTTTTTAGCTGTTTTTCTTACTGAATCAACTGGTTTTAAAGTGGATTTGGCCACTTTTTAGCAGCTCAGGCTGGTCTTAGCTGGTTTTCTACTGAATCATCTCGTTTTAAAGTGGTTTTGGCTACATTTTAGCAGGTCAGGCTAGTCTTAGCTGGTTTCTTAGCTGTTTTTTACTAAATCAACTGGTTTTACAGTAGTTTTGGCCATTTTTTTCATTCTAGCAACATACTAGTAACTTACTAATCTTTCTAGAATCATGTTAACAACATGTTAGTAACTTGCTAATCATATTAACAACATGTTAGTAACTGGCTAATTATGCTAGAAACATGCTAATAACATGTTAATCATGCTAACGACATGCTAGTCACTTTGTTAATCATGCTAGTAACATGCTAGTAACTTGTTAACCACATGCAAGCAACGTGTTAATCATGCTAATAAAAAGCTAGCAACATGCTAGATACTTGCTAATCATGCTAACAACATGCTAGTCACTTGCTAGTAATGCTAGCAAAATGCTAGTAACTTGCTAATCATGCTAACGACATGCTAGTCACTTGCTAATCATGTTAATAACATGCTAGTAACTTGTTAATGACATGCTAGCAACTAGCTAATCATGCTAATGACAGGCTTGCAACATGCTAGTCACTTGCTAATCATGCTAACAACATGCTAGTCACTTGCTAGTAATGCTAGCAAAATGCTAGTAACTTGCTAATCATGCTAACGACATGCTAGTCACTTGCTAATCATGTTAATAACATGCTAGTAACTTGTTAATGACATGCTAGCAACTAGCTAATCATGCTAATGACAGGCTTGCAACATGCTAGTCACTTGCTAATCATGCTAACAACATACTAGTCACTTGCTAGTCATGGCCACTTTTTAGAAGGTCAGGCTGGTCTTAGCTGGTTTTTACTGAATCAACTGGTTTTAAAGTGGTTTTGGTCGCTTTTTAGCAGGCCAGGATGGTCTTAGCTGTTTTTTTACTGAAGTGGTTTTGGCCACTCTTTAGCAGGTCAGGCTGGTCTTAGCTGTTTTTTTTTTACTGAATCAACTGGTTTTAAATTGGTTTTGGCTCATTTTTAACAGGTCAGACTGGTCTTAGCTGCTTTTTAGCTTGTTTTTTTACTGAATCAACTGGTTTTAAAGTGGTTTTTTCCACTTTTAGCAGGTCAGGCTAGTATTAGCTGTTTTTTAGCTGTTTTTTTACTGAACCAACTGGTTTTAAAGTGGTTTTGGCCACTCTTTAGCAAGTTAGGCTGGTTTTAGCTGGTTTTTAGCTGTTTTTTTTTACCGAATCAACTGGTTTTAAAGTGGTTTTGGCTACTTTTTAGCAGGTCAGGCTGGTCTTAGCTGGTTTTTCACTGAATCAACTGGTTTTAAAGTGGTTTTAGCCACTTTTTAGCAGGTCAGGCTGGTCTTAGCTGATTTTTTTGCTGAATCAACTGGTTTTAAAGTGGTTTTGGCCACTCTTTAACAGGTCAGGCTGGTCTTAGCTGGATTAAAATAGAAACATGATAGCAACATGATAGTAACTTGCTAATCATGCTAGAAAATGCTAACAACATGTTAGTAACATGCTAATCATGCTAACGACATGCTAGTCACTTTGCTAATTATGCTAGTAACTTGCTAATCATGGTAGAAACATGATAACAACATGCAAGTAACATGGTAATCAAGCTAACGACATGCTAGTCATTTCTAATTATGCATGTAATATGCTAGTAACTTGCTAATGACATGCTTGCAACATGCTAATCATGCTAACGACATGCTAGCAACATGCTAGTCACTTGCTAATCATGCTAGTAACTTGCTAACGATATGCTAGCAACGTGCTAATCATGCTAACGATTAGCACGTTGCTTCTTCTTCTTCTTTTTCTGAGACCAAAATTTAAAATGTATCTCCTCCTAGACCTTTAAAGCTACAACCACCAAACTCGGCCCAGAGCTTCAGACTGGTCTGACTCAGGTTGCTATATCTGTTATAACTGATCCGGCCTACTGTTTTCGTAAACCAGACTATCAAAACCTCCTAAAATCCCATAGACTTTCATGAGGGCGTCAAAACTTTTATACAATGAATCTTATGCTATTTTTTAAGCTGTCTATTGCTGTTGCAAAGCAAAACAATTCCCTACTGAAAAAACTGCTAAAACCAGCCTAAGCTGATTGGCTGCTTTGGCTCATCTCCCAAGCTGGTTTTAAAGTGGTTTTGGCTAATTTTTAGCAGGTCAGGCTAGTATTAGCTGTTTTTTAAGCTGTTTTTTACTGAATCAACTGGTTTTAAAGTAGTTTTGGACACTTTTTAACAGGTCAGGCTGGTCTTAGCTGTTTTTTTACTGAATCAACTGGTTTTAAAGTGTTTTTTGCTACTTTTTAGCAGGTCAGGCTGGTCTTAGCTTTTTTTTAGCTGTTTTTTATTTTTTTCATATTTTTTTTTTTTTTACTGAATCAACTTGTGTTAAAGTGGTTTTGGCTACTTTTTAACAGGTCAGGCTGGTCTTAGCTGTTTTCTTTTACTGAATTAACTGGTTCTAAAGTGGTTTTGGCCACTCTTTAGAAGGTCAGGCTGGTTTTAGCTGGTTTTTAGCTGTTTTTTACTGAATCAATTGGTTTTAAAGTGGTTTTGGCCACTCTTTAGCAGGTCAGGCTGGTCCTAGCTGGTTTTTAGCTGTTTTTTTTTTTTTTACTGAATCAACTGGTTTTAAAGTGGTTTTGGCCACTCTTTAGCAGGTCAGGCTGGTTTTAGCTGGTTTTTAGCGGTTTTTTTTTTTATTTTATTTTTTTTTTTTACTGAATCAACTGGTTTTAACGTGGTTTTGGCCACTTTTTAGCAGGTCAGGCTGGTCTTAGCTGGTTTTCTACAGAATCAACTGGTTTTAAAGTGCTTTTGGCCACTTTTTAGCAGCTCAGGCTAGTCTTAGGTGTTTTTTTTTTTTAGCTGTTTTTTACTGAATCAACTGGTTTTAAAGTGGTTTTGTCCACTCTTTAGCAGGTCAGGCTGGTTTTAGCTGTTTTTTTTTTACTGAATCAACAGGTTTTAAAGTGGTTTTGGCCACTCTTTAGCAGGTCAGGCTGGTCCTAGCTGGTTTTTAGCTGCTTTTTATTGAATCAACTGGTTTTAAAGTGGTTTTGGCTACTTTTTATCATGTCAGGCTGGTTTTAGCTGGTTTTTAGCTGTTTTTTTTACCGAATCAACTGGTTTTAAAGTGGATTTGGCCACTTTTTAGCAGCTCAGGCTGGTCTTAGCTGGTTTTCTATTGAATCAACTCGTTTTAAAGTGGTTTTGGCTACTTTTTAGCAGGTCAGGCTAGTCTTCGCTGGTTTCTTAGCTGTTTTTTACTAAATCAACTGGTTTTACAGTAGTTTTGGCCACTTTTTAGCAGGTCAGGCTGGTCTTAGATGGTTTTTTACTGAATTAACTAGTTTTAAAGTGGTTTTTGCTACTTTTTAGCAGGTCAGGCTGGTCTTAGCTGGTTTTAGCTGGATTAAAATAGAAACATGATAGCAACATGATAGTAACCTGCTAATCATGATAGGATAATGTTAACAACTTGATATTACTTTGCTAATCATGCTAGCAACATGCTAGTAACTTGCTAATCATGCTAGAAAATGCTAACAACATGTTAGTAACATGGTAATCAAGCTAACGACATGCTAGTCACTTTGCTAATTATGCTAGTAACATGCTAGTAACTTGCTAACAACATGCTAGTAACTTGCTAATCATGCTAGAAAAATGCTAACAACATGCAAGTAACATGGTAATCAAGCTAACGACATGCTAGTCATTTCTAATTATGCATGTAATATGCTAGTAACTTGCTAATGACATGCTTGCAACATGCTAATCATGCTAACGACATGCTAGCAACATGCTAGTCACTTGCTAATCATGCTAACAACAGGCTAGTCATTTGCTATTCATGCTAGTAACGTGCTAATCATGCTAGCGATTAGCACGTTTCTTCTTTTTCTGAGACCAAATTTTAAAATGTATCTCCTCCTAGACCTTTAAAGCTACAACCACCAAACTCGGCCCAGAGCTTCAGACTTGTCTGACTCAGGTTGCTATATCTGTTATAACTGATCCGGCCTACGGTTTTCGTAAACCAGACTATCAAAACCTCCTAAAATCCCATAGACTTTCATGAGGGCGTCAAAACTTTTATACAATGAATCTTATGCTATTTTTTAAGCTGTCTATTGCTGTAGCAAAGCAAAACAATTCCCTACTGAAAAAACTGCTAAAACCAGCCTAAGCTGATTGGCTGCTTTGGCTCATCTCCCAAGCTGGTTTTAAAGTGGTTTTGGCTAATTTTTAGCAGGTTAGGCTGGTCTTAGCTGGTTTTAAGCTGTTTTTTTTTTAATTCAATTCAATTCAAGTTTATTTGTATAGCGCTTTTCACAATACAAATCGTTGCAAAGCAGCTTTACAGGAAATTAAGTTTCTACAATATATTTATATATTGTAGAAACTTAATATATTTAACTTATGGCGAAATTTGGTAGTTCTATATACTTAATCAACTGGTTTTAAAGTGGTTTTGGCCACTTTTTTAGCAGGTCAGGTTGGTCTTAGCTGGTTTTCTACTGAATCAACTGGTTTTAAAGTGTTTTTTGCTACTTTTTAGCAGGTCAGGCTGGTCTTAGCTGTTTTTTTTTTACTGAATTAACTGGTTCTAAAGTGGTTTTGGCCACTCTTTAGAAGGTCAGGCTGGTTTTAAGCTGTTTTTTACTGAATCACTTGGTTTTAAAGTGGTTTTGGCCACTATTTAGCAGGTCGGGCTGGTCCTAGCTGGTTTTTAGCTGTCTTTTACTGAATCAACTGGTTTTAAAGTGGTTTTGGCTACTTTTTAACAGGTCAGGCTGGTCCTAGCTGGTTTTTAGCTGTTTTTTTTTTACTGAATCAACTGGTTTTAAAGTGGTTTTGGCCACTCTTTAGCAGGTCAGGCTGGTTTTAGCTGGTTTTTAGCTGTTTTTTTTTTTACTGAATCAACTGGTTTTAACGTGGTTTTCGCCACTTTTTAGCAGGTCAGGCTGGTCTTAGCTGGTTTTCTACAGAATCAACTAGTTTTAAAGTGGTTTTGGCTACTTTTTAGAAGCTCAGGCTAGTCTTAGGTGTTTTTTTTTAGCTGTTTTTTACTGAATCAACTGGTTTTAAAGTGGTTTTGTCCACTCTTTAGCAGGTCAGGCTGGTTTTAGCTGTTTTTTTTACTAAATCAACTGGTTTTAAAGTGGTTTTGGACACTTTTTAACAGGTCAGGCTGGTCTTAGCTGTTTTTTTACTGAATCAACTGGTTTTAAAGTGTTTTTTGCTACTTTTTAGCAGGTCAGGCTGGTCTTAGCTTTTTTTAGCTGTTTTTTTTTTTTTTTTTTTTTCCTGAATCAACTTGTTTTAAAGTGGTTTTGGCTACTTTTTAACAGGTCAGGCTGGTCTTAACTGTTTTTTTTTACTTAATTAACTGGTTCTAAAGTGGTTTTGGCCACTCTTTAGAAGGTCAGGCCGGTTTTAGCTGGTTTTTAGCTTTTTTTTACTGAATCAACTGGTTTTAAAGTGGTTTTGGCCACTCTTTAGCAGGTCAGGCTGGTCCTAGCTGGTTTTTAGCTGTCTTTTACTGAATCAACTGGTTTTAAAGTGGTTTTGGCTACTTTTTAAAAGGTCAGGCTGGTCTTAGTTGATTTTAGCTGTTTTTTTTTACTGAATTAACTGGTTCTAAAGTGGTTTTGGCCACTCTTTAGCAGGTCAGGCTGGTCCTAGCTGGTTTTTAGCTGCTTTTTACCAAATCAACTGGTTTTAAAGTGGATTTGGCCACTTTTTAGCAGCTCAGGCTGGTCTTAGCTGGTTTTCTATTGAATCAACTCGTTTTAAAGTGGTTTTGGTTACTTTTTAGCAGGTCAGGCTAGTCTTCGCTGGTTTCTTAGCTGTTTTTTACTAAATCAACTGGTTTTACAGTAGTTTTGGCCACTTTTTAGCAGGTCAGGCTGGTCTTAGCTGGTTTTTAGCTGTTTTTTTACTGAATGAACTGGTTTTAAAGTGGTTTTTGCTACTTTTTAGCAGGTCAGGCTGGTCTTAGCTGGTTTTTAGCTGTTTTTTTTTTACCGAATCCACTGGTTAAAGTGGTTTTGGCCACTTTTTAGCAGGTCAGGCTGGTCTTAGCTTGTTTTAGATGGATTAAAATAGAAAAATGCTAGCAAAATGCTAGTAGCTTGCTAATCATGTTAGAAAAATGCTAACAACATGCTATTAACTTACTAATCATGTTAACAACATGTTAGTAACTTGCTAATCATGTTAACAACATGTTAGTAACTGGCTAATTATGCTAGAAACATGCTAACAACATGCTGGTAACATGCTAATCATGCTAATGTCATGCTAGTCACTTTGTTAATCATGCTAGTAACATGCTAGTAACTTGTTAGCCACATGCAAGCAACTTGTTAATCATGCTAATAAAAAGCTAGCAACATGCTAGATACTTGCTAGTCATGCTAACAACATGCTAGTCACTTGCTAGTTATGCTAGCAAAATGCTAGTAACTTGCTAATCATACTAGAATCATGTTAGCAACATGCTAGTAACTTGCTAATCATGCTAGAAACATGCAAACAACATTCTAGTAACATGCTAATCATGCTAACGACATGCTAGTCACTTGCTAATCATGTTAATAGCATGCTAGTAACTTGTTAATGACATGCTAGCAACTAGCTAATCATGCTAATGACATGCTTGCAACATGCTAGTCACTTGCTAATCATGCTAACAACATGCTAGTCACTTGCTAGTCATGCTAACAACATGCTAGTGTAAATCTGTCTATCTGTCTGTCTCTCTGTGACTATCAGTTTTTCTGATAAATTGTATGGTTTTCAAAACTTCAAACTTTAAAACTACTTTAAACTTCAAACTAGTTAAAACTGAAAACCTTCAAACAACTTCAAACTTTCTGGCTAGGCTTTTTCCAAGCCAACTTAAAGTTTGTCTACGAACTTTACTATCTAGTTAAATTACTTATCCACTGAAAAAAGTAAAGTAAGGGCTTACTGTTCATTTTTAGGAAATTTATTACAGTTACTTATAAAGTACTTGTGTTACATACAGTAAATAATTTCAACAGTTCTAAAATAAATATTGAATTTGAAATCTTAATTTACCATCTAAAGATAAAATTGAATGCAGCGGCTTTAACCCTCCGCACGCCACAGAGAAACCTTAAATACTCAGATACATGAGATTAAAATCAATAGAATCTAAAAAGCTTGAAGTGTCTTCTTTTAAATGAACAAATTCAAATCAAAAACTAATATTTCTGATTATGTAATCCCTATGAAAGTAACGCGAGACCAGTCTTTCCCGTATCTGAAAGCTTGAAATTTCTTCTTTTAAATGAACGAATTCAAATCCAAAATGAATATTCCTGATTATGTAATCCATATGAAACTAAAGAGAGGTAAAGTCTTTCCTGTATCTGAAAGCTTGAAGTGTCTTCTTTTAAATGAACGAATTCAAATCGAAAACTAATGTTATCTGATTATGTAATCCGAATGAAACTGAGGTACAGTCTTTCCCGTATGAGCTCATTATATGCAGTCACCTGCAAAAGCCCTCACCTAGATACAAAAAAAAAAAAAAAAAAAAAAAAAGATTAAAAAATAAATCAAGATTCATCTAATTTTCTTCATTTTTGAAACAAGACCTACTATGAGGAATTTACCTCATAAGAACAGCGCGATCTGACATGGCTTTATTCAGCAGAGAAGATCATTTCTGTCATTTATTCTTACCATTAGTTAAGTGTTATTTTTACATAGACCTGTACGGATTTTACTAGTTGGGCTTTTCCTGAACATCTTGCCAAACTGAAATGTATTGTTTAACTTTTAAGCTTTTTTGTTATTCAGATATTTTGCAGAGTATTTCTATTTGTTAACCAAAGAAGGTTACATTTTTTATAAAAAAAAAAAAAAAGTTTAAGTATTACAGTTGTTTTAAAGCTAAAAGGCTAAACTATTCTATGTTTGACTCAAATTGAAAGAATAAAGAGTTTAATTTCTATTAATGTTTATATAGATTTTAAGATGTAGCCTAATTAGCGATTTGAATAATTAAGTTACTTATTGAGTAACTAAGTTACTTTTCAGACACAGTAATTAGTAAAGTAATTTAAGTAATTTCTTGCAGGTTTGCACTACACAACATCAGAAAGATCAGGCCCTTTCTGACAGAGCATGGTGCACAACTTCTTGTCCAGGCCCTTGTCATTTCTAGGCTGGACTACTGCAATGCTCTTCTGGCTGGACTTCCATCAAACACAATCAAACCTCTACAAATGATTCAGAATGCAGCGGCCCGTCTGGTCTTCAATGAGCCCAAAAGAGCCCATGTTACACCTCTCTTTATCTCCTTGCACTGGCTACCAGTTGCAGCTCGGATCAAGTTCAAGACACTGATGCTTGCATATAGAACAACCACAGGCTCAGCACCCGCCTACTTCCACTCACTATTACGAATCTACACCCCATCCAGAAGTCTGAGATCTGCTAGTGAGCGACGCCTCGTGGTACCATCTCAGAGAGGCTCAAAATCACTCTCCAGAACATTCTCATTCACCATTCCTGGCTGGTGGAATGATCTTCCCACCCCTATCCGGAATGCTGGATCCCTATCAATCTTCAAGCAACAACTGAAAACTCATCTCTTTCAGCACTACTTGACTTCATCCTAAACTTTAAAAAAAAACAAAAAAAATTCTCTCTCTTTATTTATTCCTTTCTAGCTTGTACTTATTTGAACAATGTCTGAGACTTGTTGTTACGAGCACTTCCTCTGTCTGATTGCCTCTTCAAGACGAATCGCTTTATGTATTCCCCAATTGTAAGTCGCTTTGGATAAAAGCATCTGCTAAATGACTAAATGTAAATGTAAATACAATATTGATGAAGTAATTAGTAACTGTAATTAATTACTTTTTGAAAGCAACTTACCCAACACTGATTATGATTATATATTTTTTCATTTGTTATTTTTCATTAAAATTAAGTTGTCTATTTAGCAGATTGTGTTTAACACACAAAAGAGCGATGATCAGGTCAACACACAGAAGTATAGAAATTCTACATTGATTTTTTTTTTTTTAACTGCACTGGTATCGGATCGGATTGGTTCTAAAAAATTGGTTTCGTTGAATCCCTAAATCCAACCCTGTGGATTACCTTTCTCTCCTCCAGAGCCTTTAGTCATGTGAGTCCAGGAAGGCTGCTTATATGTCTGGATACTGCTGCACAAAATCTTTCAACCATGAGAAATGCAGTTCCAGCATGTCCTCGCATCCAGGACAACAGAATGGTCAGGATGACCTGAAACATATAACCAACTGAAATCAGTTTAAATGTATTTAGTCTTGTTTGAGTGATGCTGAAACAATCAGGTTTAGTTTTTCACCCAGGATTCACTGCTTCTTTTGGAACAGTCTTCAGAATGATCTCTTGATCCTGGATCCTAGCTGCCATCCACTTGGAGATGGTTTGGATGATGTGTGGTTGTGTCTAAGGGGTAATGAATCAGCATTACTAAAATACTGATAGCAGCACTATTGATCCTGTAGCTTATATCCATGTTTCAGTACTGAACAAGTCAGGAACCAAAGTATTACCAGTTCTTGAAACCCATCTCTACTTGTAATAATTGTCTTGTTGCTGCTGCTGTTGTCTCTCCACCTGATGGCAAAAAAAAACAAACAAAAAAAAAAAAACAACAACTTAGTTTTACAGCAATGAATAAAACATTTATAATACTAGGTGGTAACAAATGAGCATCTTTTTTTATAAGCAACTCATTGAATCATGGACTCAACTGGTGGCAGTCAGGATCTAAAGAAGTGAACCATTTGTTTATTAAAGATTTTTTGAAACTAAAGTATCAGATCTATTTGAGAATGAAACTCGCATGAAAAGCATGCATATGAAAAACACCATTAACACCATTAACGAGCAGATGACACAGTTTACAGGCCTGTCACTTTAGGGGTCATCATCGACTAGCACGAACGGTAGGCAGTCAAACAAACTAATTAACTTTACTATGGATAAAGTTTAAAGAATTTGAAAGTGAATACTGTATAGTTTATCGTGTTAAATTTCAAATAACTAAAAGAACGGTATACAATTTTATCTCAAGGTTTAAACAGTTAACGTTAACGTTACCTCAGACCGCCAGACTGCTAGTGAGCTAATTAACCAAACAGGGCATTTATTTATTAAATTAAATTAGAAAACCTACAAAAATACAAAACACTACTCATCTTTGGTGACATCTAACCTTATATCAGTAAAAACTATGAATTCAAGTAGATTTATAGTGCTTACCTTTTCCTCCGCGTCCATCTGCTGGAAGTTGACTGTTAATGACGGGCACGCGCACTCTCGCGCACTACTCAGACAGTGACGCGCGCTGCTGGTTTAAATGATAATTTGATTTGTCCCGCATCCTCTTTCAATAAATCTCATTCTCAGTCATTCACAAACATGTTATTAACAATGACCACCATTTGCAAATTATTTGGTTTTTGTTTTGTCCTTGATGACAAATATTTTATATATACAAATATAATTCATGCCATCTTTTAAAATGCTTATGAATTAAGTATATTTCCCAAAATATAGGCTATCCAAATGGTATCTTATCATAATACATGTAGTGCAATAATATGAAAAGTTATCATGAGACCAGCTGACCACGTCGCTACAACGTTCTCCGTGGGACTATTTAGCGACGTCTTTTGAGGACGTGCCCACGACGTTTCTGGAACGTTAGCCGTGATTCTAAAAAATGGAACTTTACCACGACGTCCTCACAACGTCTCCATAAAGTAATGTCGCGCTGACCAAAGTACGACGAACTGGCGACGTCCTCACAATGTTCTGTGTTTGCTGGGTCGCTACTCGTGTAGCATTTTGTATACATTGCGAATTGTCCCCGCGAAAAAGGGGCTTGCCACATGTAGCCATACCCTCCTCAAAGGAAACAACATTGGTGTGAAATATCATTAACATAAAACCACCCTGATATTTTTTAAAAGAAAAAATGATAACTATATATTTTTTTCATATACAAATTAGGGATGTGCGGGTCTAGTCGACTAGACGACTAAACGGTACAGCTCCTACTAGTCGACACTGAAAACAATAGTCGATTACACAAGAGAAAAAAACATGATTTTATCATTCAAATTACCATCATTTTAACGTTACATTTTAAAACATTTTAAATAACAAATTAAAATAATAGGTTTGACAAAGAATACATATGAAAATATATATATTTAAATATATAAATATTTTTAAAAGTGTATCTGGGCGGAAACTACATTTTTACCTCAGACCTCGCATGCGTTCCCCGAGAGGGAATGAGACGCTGCGTCCCCTAGGGGCACTATGGGGAATGCAGTCTGCATGACCGGTGTCTGAAGCACGTGTGAAACAACGCCAATCTATTGGCCCACATAGCGCATGACATCATAGGCAGGGTGCCCGGAAGTATAAGAGGGCACCTGCTGAATACGTCATCCTCTTTGCTGTCTTCAGGAGCTGTCTGTTTGAAGTGCTTGTGAAAGACCAAGGCAGGTGAGCGGTGTGGAAAGTGTGTGTTCCAGAGGTTTCTGGCACTTGAGGACATGCACGATCTATCTGTCATGTGTCTTGGTCAGGAGCTTGCCTATTCAGTGCTTGAGGGCGCTGAACGCACTCATTGTGAGTGTTGTCCTATGAGAAGCTCTATTCACGTTTGCCCCTCTTCTCAAGAGATGAGTGACAAGTATTTGCATCTCGCGGTTCGGGTCCTGCTGTTGCCGAGGCACGGCGAAGTCTTGGATCGCGGGATTCACGGGTTTTAGACGCTCTTTTTGGGTTATCAGATCCCGCGGATAGCTCTCGAGTCGAGCAGCACTTAGGGGATTGTGCCTCCGTGTTTGGATTCTAACACTCGAGGGTATGTTCTGCTTTCGCGTTTGTCTCGGCGAAGAGCACGCGCGTTCAGAGTTACACGCGCATCGTGATGAGTCACGGTGTCTAGGCTCCGCTCGCGTTCATTTCTATTCCCGTGGGATGCGGAACAAAGCGTTTGTGTCTCGCGACCCGGTTCCGCCATTGCAGTGGCACAGTTTCTCAGTCATGACCTGCGAGATCCACACACCCTCTCTAAACGGGTTGTTGGATATCACCGATACTACTGGGTTGTTATGACAATGAAGTGTGAGCACGGAGTCGTTTCAGCCCTGATCCTGCGAGATCGTGGGCGGAGCTATATTCAGCTCAGCTGTGCCTCTCTAACATGCATGTTTTTGTGTGTGGAGAGCCTCGCTGGGCATGAATATATTTTTATGTTCTGAGGATACAGACTTAAGAGTTTTCTCTCCCAGGGTTTCAGCACCTAGAGTGGTTATGGGGAATGTCTCTCCTTGTGTTAAGTTCTGGAATATGGCGGTCTGAGGGCAGCCATGTTCTAGCCTGGCTCCTTAACTAGGTTGGGTTCCCCTTGGCACAAGTTCTCCCAAATTAAGTGCTGAAGTCTTTGTCTAGGAATCTGCTATTCGAGGATAGCTGTGTTCCAGCTTGGAGACTGCTGGGAAAAAAAAAAAAAAAAAAGGTCTCCGTGAGCCCCTTGCATGGACTGTGCTGTCTTCCCTTCAGGGTTTTACGTAGATGGTCCACTTCCGTGGTCTGGGCTATCTTCAGCCTTATCTGAGTGAACTGCTATCTGAGGATAGCTGTGTCCAGCCCTCTAATGTTATGGCCTCAGCTTACATCAGGCTTTGATCACTGACTATGATGTTTATGTGTTCGCTCTTTAGCAAATCATTTACGGAGGGTCCGGATCTCCCTTTTGTGAGCTCCTGGTCAATAACACGGTGCTTAGCTAGCCTAATGTGGGACTGACATGGACTGGGGACCTCCTCATTATAACCATCTGAGGGTGGTTATAATTCAGCCATTATGGCAGGTCAGGCTTACCTGAATACAGCTATCTGAGGCTAGCTGTCTTCTACTGCAGTTACGGTGAGTCTTCTTATGGACTGGTCCCCTTTCCTAGAGCCTAACTATCTGAGGATAGCTATGTGCTAGCTCCGTAATCGTTCCCCTGCTTAGGGTTTTAAGTAGCGGTCTCTTGAGCCCTTACCAACACAGTGCTGTCTCACCTCTTGGGTCGTAAGTAGACAGCCCACTCTTTGTGGTCTAAGTAGTTTCAGCCAGTCCCCCTTTGGGTAGCCCTTCCTAGGTACATAGCTATCTGAGGATATCTATGTGCTAGCTCAGTGACCGCTCCTCTTTTTAGGGTCTTTAAGTAGCGGTCTCCTTGAGCCCATGCCTACACAATGCTATCTCCCCTGCTAGGGTTGTAAGTAGATAGCCTTCCTGCAAAGCTGCCCAGACCACAGAGAGTGGGCTATCTACGCTAGCTGTGTATTGTTTATTTTGGGACCGACAAGGAATGGGGTTCTCCTTAGTATCGCCACCTGAAGGTGGTTATATTCCAGCCACGGTTATGGCAGGACGGGCTTACCAGAATACAGCTATCTGCGGCTAGCTGTCTTCTACTGCAGTTGCGGTGAGCCCTCTTATAGAGTGGTCCCCTTTCCTAGAGCCTAGCTATCTGAGGATAGCTATGTGCTAGCTCCGTAATCGTTCCCCTGCTTTGGGTTTTAAGTAGCGGTCTCTTGAGCCCTTACCTACACAATGCTGTCTCACCTCTTGGGTCGTAAGTAGACAGCCCACTCTTTGTGGTCTGGGTAGTTTCAGTTGGTCCCTCTTCCGGTAGCCCTTCCTAAGTACATAGCTATCTGAGGATATCTATGTGCTAGCTCAGTGACTGCTCCCCTTCTTAGGGTCTTTAAATAGCGGTGTCCTTGAGCCCTTGCCTACACAATGCTATCTCCCCTGCTAGGGTTGTAAGTAGATAGCCTTCCTCTAAGCTGCCCAGACCACAGAGAGTGGGCTATCTACGCTAGGACTGACAAGGATTGGGGTCCTCCTTAGTATAGCCATCTGTAGGTGATTATATTCCAGCCATTGTTATGGCAGGATGGGCTTACCTGAATACAGCTATCTGTGGTTAGCTGTTTTCTACTGCAGTTGTGGTGAGCCCTCTTATAGAGTGGTCCCCTTTCCTAGAGCCTAGCTATCTGAGGATAGCTATGTGCTATCTCAGTGATTGTTCCCCTGTTTAGGGTTTTAAGTAGCTGTCTCTTGAGCCCTTACCTATACAATGCTATCTCCCCTGCTAGGGTTGTAAGTAGATGGCCCACTCTCTGTGGTCTAGGCAGCTCTGTAGGGAGGCTATATCAGCTATGTTATTCTGGTCCACAAGTCTTCATAAGACCTGATCTGATCTGATCTGAGGATAGCTGTGTTCTAGCTCAGTAGCTACTCTCTTTACCTGGGATTTAAGTAGCGATCTCTTGAGCTCCTCTGAGGCTTTCTAGTTAGACTCTTCAGTGGTCTTGTGTATCCAGGTTAGTTCTGCTCACATAGCATAGCTATCTGAGGATAGCTGTGCTCTTAACTTGGGTGGGATCTTCCACTTGATCGTTTCTGTCAACTTGTGTGAGCGGCCTGTGGCGTCAGTGGCATGGCCCCTTTCTAAGGCTAGGCTTAGGTGTATGTATGTCGCTTCCTTGGTGCTCTCCCATCAGGACAGCCATGCGCCTTGGCACGGCGTGGTTGGATTTCGTTCCCCATAGTGCCCCCTAGGGGGCCCAGCATGGAGTTCCCTAGAAGGGGAATGTCTCAGGTTACGCATGTAACCATGGTTCCCTGAGAGGGAACGAGACGCTGCGCCCCCTCTTGCCATGCCTTCGGCCTGCCTGTCTACGTCTCCTTCAGACAGCTAAGTGGATGACGTATTCAGCAGGTGCCCTCTTATACTTCCGGGCACCCCGCCTATGATGTCATGGGCCATGTGGGCCAATATATTGGCGTTGTTTCACACGTGCGTCACATACAGCAGACTGCATTCCCCATAGTCTCACTCCCTCTCGGGGGAACCATGGTTACATGCGTAACCTGAGACGTTTTCTTCATGTCGGTTGCGGCGAGCTCAAAATGACCACGCGAAAGACCAGCAAGGTGTGGGATTATTTTGAATGAGATGGAAACGGAAAAGCTTGTGCAAACTGTGTAATGTCAAACTGGGTTACAATAACTCTACTGGAGCGATGCATACTCATATTTAATACAGGCATGTAGCGTTAGCTTGGAGGCTAGCCAAAGCCAGCAAATGTCAATCATGTCATGTACACTAACGTTACAACCCACCGCCGCTGCGGTCCGCGATCCCATCCACACGTCTGTTCCTCTAAACAAAGACGCACTTCGGTGGTGGGGTGGATTTCCAGGCTCTTTTCAAAACTGTCTGCTTGCTTGTAGTTATCTCTGCGTGCCTGTGACTTCAGTTCCTGCTGAGCGCACTTTTTCAAGTGCAGAATCGCCTCTAGTCCCATCTTTCGCCAGACCATGTTAACATGTTAAATACACTGAACAAATGCCCTTGTCAAAAAATCCTAAAGGATTCCAATAGGAAATTTGTACAGGATTCCAATTGGAATTTCTATCGTATTTTGGAACCATTCCTATAGGATTGCAATAGGAATAGTCTTATAGGACAAAACATAAATATCCTGTAGGAACCGTTCCAATAGGGTTCCGATAGGAATAGTCTCATAGGACAAGACATAAATATCCTGTATGAACCGTTCCAATAGGATTTGAATGGGATTTTAATCCTGTAGGATTTTTTTTTTCTAAAGGTGCACTTTTCCACTGTATTTGTTTTACTAACAATTCTTCTTGCAGTTCTACTTGCAGTTTGCTTAAATCCTGACAGACATTGTTCACTGTATGTTGCACAACCTGCAGTAACATTGTAAACAACATGGGAGGTGATTTGTACAGCACACATCATTAGTGCAAAACATTTCTAAGGCACTGAAAATGGATTGATGACACACACATACAGTATGTAGCACTTGCGTCCTCCAATGCAAATATCCACTGGACCAATTCTAGACTCGAAAAGAATTGGGGAGGAAGATATAAAGCTTATACCAGGAGACCAGAAGTTGAATATAAAAATAACACTTTACTGTAACAATAATAATAATTGCAAATACAATCACATCACAACACAGAACAATAAAACATCAAACAGTAAGTAGAATTTGATATCATAACTCAGTTTAAATTCCCTTTGAGGTGTATAATACTGTTCATTTCATGCAATAAATGTAATAAAGTTCAGTTTCTGTGTAATGTAAAAAGAGAAAAAATAACAAAAAAACAGATCCAATTCAGTCAAGGGAAAACCCGGAAAAAGTATGATATATATTGTATCCAATATATTTCAAAGCAATCACTAATGCTCTGTCAATTGACCATATGCACGATTACTTCCTGGTTTTAGATAAGCCAGCTCAGTCATTTCCGGTCAATTGTACTGTGCTCTACAGAAAAATTAAAATCCAATTAAATAAAACACAATGTCCAATAAGATTCTAAGCATCAAATAAAATCCCACAGGACGTAGTAAAATCCCATTAAAATAAATCAGAATGTCCAATAGGATTCTAAGGATCAAATAAAATCCTATAGGACAAAGTGAAATTCCATTCAAATCAATCAGAATGTCCAATAGGATTCTAAGAATCAAATAAAACCCTATAGGACAAAGTCAAATTCCATTAAAATCAATCGGAATGCCCTATAGGATTCTAAGAATCCAATAAGATCCTATAGGACAAAGTCAAATTCCATTCAAATCAATCGGAAAGTCCTATAAGATTCTAAGAATCCAATAAGATCCTACAGGACAAAGTCAAATTCCATTAAAATCAATCGGAATGTCCTATAGGATTCTAAGAATCCAATAAAATCCTAAAAGATAAACTGAAATTTCAATAGGATTTTTTGACAAGGGTGCGCATGGTCTAGGTAAGTAAAATGAGCATTGTTTTGTTTTTTAGACGATATAGCCTACATGAAGTACATTTTTAAAAGCCGTTTTAATGCTATTCCTTGATAAACTTTCCTATTGTTTTTGACTTGTGTTTTAATATGTTGGCTAACGTTATATGAAGATGAAGAATTCTGTCAGTCTATTCATTGATTTTCCACTTCTGCATTGCTCCAGCCAATTTGAATAAATAAGCTATGCACTGGTTTATGTTGAGTGTATGCTCTTCTCTTTTTTTTCTTATTTTTAACAACCGCCTAAAATTAAATTAAGATAACGCAAGGTAAGCATAAGGCATAATCGTGACCTATTTTTAGCAGAATTCATTGAGGGATTTGACAGTGTGATTAAAAGATTATTTCAAGTGTGGGCTGTTATATAGACACACGCATAGTTTTTTTTCTTTTGCCATTTTTGGGGGGGTTTCAAGCTTTTAGGCTAGTCGACTAGTCGGATACAAAACTTCCGTTTAAACGACAGTCAAATTAGTCGTAGCGCACATCCCTAATACAAATGTTAGATAGTTTCATCTATTTTAAATATCAGCAGTCACATCTGTTTTATTATTTTTATTTTTGTCTTTAGAAAAAAAAACTTAAATAAAAAAAAGCTAGTTTAAAATTAATGAGAGATTTCAACTCTTTTTTTACACAACACACAATCTAAGGGGTATGAATCACATACTGTGTATAGTACTTCTTAACATTAATGATTCAATTTATTCATTTCAGATAACATTAAATTATTTATTTTCTGAAGCAGGAGCGTTTTTCTAGGTTAGTTTGGTTAGTTGTTGATCTGAATTAATGTCTCTCTTTGTCTTGTTTTAACAAATGTCTACATATTAGACAACACTGATGTCTCTAAGGTGTTAGGAAGGACAAAGAACCATCCACACCTGGAAAGGTAGATGTCCAGACAACCTCCTTATTCAGAGGTGGTTGTAGATGGGCCGGTAGGGACAAATTGGTGTCTAGGCATTAACATATACCGTATATATCAAACAAACATTTATCCTGTTAAGGTGACAATACACACCCTTTGCTCAGCCATTTTTCCACTATTTTAAAGACCCCAAACACCTCCAGACTGGACGTTAGCAACAGGTCAGGAAGGAACAACGTCATAAAAACCCCATGGAACAGGTGAGTGATAAAAAACATCATAAATCCGGTCATAAATCCATCAAATGTCAGGTATAACCTCTGCTTTGATACCTCCGCAGCGACTCGGTGAACAGTGCAACGAGGCACTCTTGAGACCACTCTGTATGATGTACCACTGGCCAGACAGAAAAGAAGCACAGTCCATCTGCCATCAGTGGTTCAGCCATTGCATAACTACATAATACATACATATAGTTCATGAACATACATAGTAACATGTAACATAATATGCTATAAACAGTACTAATGGTATTAGTTAGATGTCAGATATGTTAGCCTATGTTTTTTATGCTATGATTCTCCCTCAATTCTGAAAACAAACATTAGACAACCAAACAAAAAATGTCATTTGAGTTTCTGACAAAATGTTTTATTTAATGTTATAAATGAGTCTATTTATAAATATTTATTAATTTAAATGAATTCATTATGTAGGGTCCTAGCTAAAAAAAAAAATAAAAAAAAAACATTTAAAAAAAAATGAAGACTTGTTTAGTCCAGAGTTTTTAAACAAATCTCTTGAATAATTCAGACATCAAATACATTTAACAGTCACTGTTTGCCACCTACTGGCATAATGGAACATATACAATCTATATTTGAAGCATATCATTAGTTCCAAAGGTTAATTACTCGTTTTGATTGCGACTGCAGCAACATCTAAATTCGGATTAAAAACTTTCTCCCAGTACTTTCGTTATTATTTAATGTTTGCAACACAGAAATGTAGACTGACTGTTTCAAACAGCTTAGGCTACATGATAAGCGCTGCTCTCTCTGCATCAGCGGCTGCACGAAAGGAGGTTAAATATTCCGATGTGATTGTGTTTTCAAAGGTTTAATAGACATAGCGGAACCACCGTCATTTAAGAATAAGATCGTGTGTGTTTTAATCGAGATCGCTCTCTTTTAATGACTAAACGTGCATACATATGAGCCTATAGCCTATGTTTTTTTTTTTTTTTGTAGCCCATGTCATATTTGTACCATATATTAATTTGTATATATTTTGTTATATGAATATCTGAACATACAAAACATCCAAAGAAAGAACAGGGTATGTGCTTGTAAACAAAAACATTTTATTCTAGCATCATGTATTCTTTAAAAAATAAAAAACACTTGAATGTGGGTAAGTTTCATAAGAAATAAAGAAATAAACATTTTGAACAAAAAGCTGAAAAAAGACTATGACTTAGATTCAGAATGATACTCAAAACGTAGATGGAGTCGATCAGCACCCCAAAGCTTGACAGTCATTATTACCTCTTCATTGGTCAACATTTTATTCCTTAAAGTTACACAGTTTTGATGCTGTTTTATGTCAGATGATCGTGTTAGATTACACGTGGAAGCATCTGTTGTTTCGGTTTCTTCTTCACGTGTGTTTTTTTGGAAATTCTGTACAGAAGATGTATACTAGCGCCCTCTACCACATAACAATGAAAACACAGATTCTAGGAGCACAAGTATAGCTCAAATATATTTAGACTTTTTCAAGTATGTCAAGTATACTTAAATGTCATTTTAAGTATATTTCTGAGAAGTACATAAAGCCCGTTTCTGAGAAGTACATAAAAAGTAAACTAAAAGTAAACTTTCTTATTTTTAGTTTAAAATAATTATACTAATAGCTCACTTGAATAAACTTCTTTTTCGTAAGGGTAAGCCTGAGGTGCCGCCAGGTGTGAAACATTCCCACCATCTCCTCCATTACAGTATAAAACATAAAAACAAATATGAGCAATGCTGGCTACATAACTTTTTTTCAATGACTAATCCTGTCAGGATGGCAGCTGTCCTCTCACACCATTGCTATACGACAGGAGCGGCAATCAGGAACACCTGGTGGCGGAATTAGGAAATACTGAGAAGGCGGAGCATCTCATACACTTCAAAGGGTCCTACGTGCACTTCGGAGGCGTGGCCTTCGCACTTCACTTTGGGACACAGCTCTAGTGTGCCATCTTGGCCAGAAACCAACACTTAAGGAGTTTCAAAGTCACCATCAGATTGATTAAATTATGCAGGATTTCCAGGAGACGTGTGTCACGTTCTTTAACGTTCTGCCTGGAAACAATGATGCCGTGATGCCAAAACCCTGACGGAAGAAGAAAGCCATTGTGTTTTCCCCACTCAGTGACGCACCCACTGAGAAACCTGATGAAAGTGCTCTAGTTATTGGCGATTCTATTGTACAGAACGTGAAAATAGAGACACCAGCCACCATAGTCCAATGTTTACCGGAAGCCAGAGCACCTGACATCTTGACAAAATTAAAAGTGCTGGCTAATGCTAAACGTAAATTCAGTAAGATTGTTATTTACATCGGTGCTAATGATGTTCGACTTCGCCAATCGGAGATCACTAAAAATAATGTTAAAGAGGTGTGTGAACTTGCAAATACGATGTCAGACACTGTAATATGCTCTGGTCCCCTCCCTGCTTACTGATGATGATGAGATTCATAGCAGACCGTCGTCACTCGATTGCTGGATGTCTAAGTGGTGCCCACGGAATAACATAGGTTTTATAGACAATTGGATGAGTTTTTGGGGCAGACCTGACCTGTTGAAAAGAGATGGTCTTCATCCCTCCTGGGGTGGTGCCGCTCTTCTCTCTAGAAACATGGCACATAGTCTTAGAGTTCGTACTTGACTAACTGGGGCCCAGGTCAGGAAGCAGACAGACTGGCTAAACCGACCGTCTGCTAGCCGCCTCACATCACAGAAGTCAGTTAATTCTCAGCACATAGAGACTCTTTCACCTAGATATCACACTATAGAGACTGTGTCTGTTCCCTGAACTAGAAAATCCAAAAAAAAACGTCCAAACCAATTCAAGAGTAACAATTTAATCGATGTTCAACAAATAAAAAATGTATATAATACAGAGAATCAAATGATAAAGCTTGGCTTACTGAATATCAGGTCCCTTTCTTGTAAATGATATGATCACTGATCATAACCTAGATGTGCTCTGTTTGTCAATGTTTTGACAATAATGACTTGGCATCCCCGGCCGGAGCTGTGGAGCCTTCATGTATGGTGCCTCGACGGGAGCTTAATCAGCTCCTGGTGAGAGTAAGCAATACTATTTTAGAGGCAAGAGCGCCGCCTACAAGACGCCTTTACAGCCTAAAATGGTCAGTCTTCCTTAACTGGTGTTCTGCATGAAGTTTGGACCTGGTATCATGTGACGTGTCCCACATGCTAGCCTTTTTGCTGGAGCTGCTGGATAAGGGGTGTGCCCTCTCCACGCTCAAAGTGCATATGGCAGCTATTGCAGCGAACCATTCTCTCAAAGCTGGCCAGTCGATTAGCAGAAACGACCTGATCATTAAGTTCTTGAAGGGCACAAGGAGGCTGAATCCTCCTCACCCTCAGACTGTGCTGTCTTGGGACTTGTCTATAGTCCTAAGAGGGCCACCCTTTGAGCTGCTCAGTTCGGCCGATTTGTGGCCCTTATCGCTTAAAACAGCCCTCCTCCTAGCTTTGGCGTCGGTTAAGCGAATGGGTGACTTGCAAGAGCTGTCAATCAGCACCTCATGTCTTGAGTTTGGACCTAATGACTGTAAAGTCATTCTAAAACCAAGACATGGTTATGTTCCTAAAGTGCTCTGAACTCCGTTCTCAAGTGATGTCCCTATTGGCGCTCCCTGTTACAGATGGTGAACAGCGTCCAAACATGCTCTGTCCAGTGAAGGCCCTGAGAATATACCTAGAGCACTCTAGCCTGTTTAGACAGTCAGAGCAGCTTTTTGTTTGCTTTGGAGGCCGCCATAAAGGACTGCCGGCCACAAAGCAGCAACTTTCTCGCTGGATTGTTGATGCGATAGCCTTGGCTTACGTCTCAGAAGGCTTACATTGCCCCATCGGTGTGAGGGCCCATTCCACAAGGGGGATGGCCTCCTCCTGGGCATGGACCAGCGGAATTTCTGTTGGTGAGATTTTTGCGGCTGCCGGCTGGTCGTAGCCATCCACATCTGCCAGATTCTACAGCTTGGATATCCCTGCCTTACATGCGCGAGTTCTTTCGGTTTAAATGACCATTCTTCCCCCCTTGGGCAAAGCTGGTTATATTAGTGCTTCTCAGCTACTAGCTTGGGGCACAATGTGCTCATGTTCTTAAGGGCCCTTAGTAGCATTCCAAGACTGGGCCCGCAGAGCAGGATGCTCTGTATCTGTTCATAGCGCGGCATGATTGGATGCATTCCCCATAGCATTTCACTCAAAGGGAGAGACCGTTCAAAAGGGAACTGACGTAACCTCTGTTCCCTGAGATAAGGGAACGAGCGTTGCGTCACTTGCCGCGGTATAAGCTGCACGCGAATCGATGACTGTCGCTTCAGTCGAATGATCTGATGAATGGTGCTCTGAGCCGACTTATATAGGGGTCAGCTCCACTCTTTCTGGCAGGCTAAAGCGCCATTGGTTTGTGCAACTAAACAAATGTGAACAAATCAGGCTTCAGTACAGAGTAAAACAGGAGTTTTCCCCATAGCGTTTCACGCAACGCTCATTCCCTTATCTCAGGGAACCGAGGTTACGGCAGTAACTGGCAGTGTTGGGGAGTAACTTGTTACATGTAATGGAATTACGTAATTTAATTACAAAATAAATGTAATTGTGTAATTAATTACAGTTACTGAGAAAAAATATGTAATTAAATTACAGTTACTTATGAAAATGTTAAGAATTACAAAAGGGACATCTGAATTTTATTCACACAAAACATCCACATACAGATTTAATTGATTTCTTTCATAAATTGCATTGACTGCTCTAAAATATGAGATAGAGCCCTGCACCGGCCTCAAATTTAGGCCCTAGCCCGGCCCTGGCCTGAGATGCTCAGGCCCTAGCCTGGCCTGTGTCTGACAGCTTATAAGAATTACCGGCCCGAGCCCGACCCGAGGCGGTCTTTTTTACCCCTTCTCACAAAACAGCTTATAATACTGTTTCAGCTATTAAAATAGTTCAGTTTTGTATATAATGGCAAAGTGGTTATATTTCGTTTCGTTTTTTTTTTTTTTTATTAAGTTAATTTATAAAAACGTTTGGAGCATTTTTTGTTTCGTTAAATATAAGTTTTTGTTTTTTAAAGTAATGACCAAGTGACCAGTGGCAGACCGTGAGCTGATTATAACCTATGTTTGATCAATTTAGCCTTCTCAAATCATCACGACTTGCCTAAAATAAAATCTACAGATATAAAACAGTTCAAGCATATAACAAAGTTTAAACATTAAAACTAGATAAATGTGCATTGTTAGACGCATATCCAATAGTTTGTGTGGAGAGTGGAAGCTAGGGACATGAAGGACATGAAGTCGCCAACGCGATCACTTGCATTTTTGTAAAGGGTCTACTTTTATTCGTGTGCAATCACAATATCAACGAAACGTTGTGCTTTTATAAAATAAAAAAAAACAAACGATGCGTTTTCTGCCGTCTCGGTCTTGAACAAAAATGAACTGAAACTCAGTGAATACATGCCTCACAGACGTGACAAATATATCTATAGAAAGCTTTAAATTACTACTTAATGAAATAAAACAAATCGAAAACCAAAACTCTTTCATTATAATCATAATCATAACCATAAAGATGCATTTCTCTCTAAAGGCGCGTCTAATGAGGAGACGGCGAGTCAGGATCGGCAACTTCATACTTGCGACACGGACTCAGAAAACACTAGTTTATTAGTAAATAATTCAAACATCTCCTTACTATTTCCCCTGACACATTCATGGTAATTACTTTTGCTGGGGCTTTGTGGCAACCTTTAGCCTTATTGCGTGCATTTTGAACGCAGAATTCTTCACCTGTGATGACTGCACGCATGCTGCTTCCGTGCTGATTCCACCAGCGCGGCAATTTTTTTTTCATCACTAATTGATGGATGTCTAAAATATAAAAATAAGGAGAAGCCTAAAACAGGCCTGAGACCCAGCCCGCGTCTGAACTATGACGTGAAAATTGACCCGAAGCCCGGTCCTAGAGGTGTAAAAATGTCGGGCCCGGGCTGAAATGCAGGGCTCTAATATGAGACACCATTGTTTCAGGAGTTTAGGACACAGAATAGGACGCATGCATACTCAATAACTGTTTTATTTCCAATTTGGATTAATGTATTTGCTTTATTTTTTAAGATTTACCTGTTTTTTTTTTTTTCTCTAAGCTTTTGATAAATGCCAGTGTTTCCTGTCATAACTATGCAAAGACTTGATTTCAAAAACATTATCATAGCTATTAAACTATTTCTTTATATGGTTTTAAATCTTTATTTAATCTCAGAATGATCTCAAAGTAAGTCTGATTTTGTGGTGGCTGTGCTTTAAAATTAAATTATTATAATCTTAATACAAGTGATGAAGGATTTCAAAAGTCTGACAGTGTTGAGCACTACTGTAAGGTTAGCCCTACCTGGTTTACATGTTTTAAAAATGATTAACAGTTAAAAACATTAGAAAACATTTGAAATTTAGAAAAATATTCAAAAAGTAATCAAATGTAATCAGTTGCATTACTTTAATAAAGTAATTGAAAAGTTACACTACTTATTACTTTTTAAATAGGGTAACTTGTAATCTGTAACCTATTACATTTCCAAAGTAACCTTCCCAACACTGGTAACCAGAGCGTTTGTCATTTAAGGATAAAAAGATATCTTATGTAATAAATAATTTGTTGCTTTTACTGAAATTTTACATTCATAAATGTAAATTTTTCAAAACTCCCCTACAATTAGTGGTTTTTAAAGAGGAATTTGTAATATATTTGGAGACTTTAAGAAGGATGAAAAGTCCCAAAGCAAGGTATTTGTATACTTCATTAGAGGATTTTGGTTTCATAATGTGAGAGCCTCCTATTCTCTTACATTTTCTTTGGGTTCGTACATATATTTTTTGTCTTTCTTATCAATATTTTATATTTTATTTTATCTTAACTTTATGTTTTGATATGGTGTACAGAGTGTGAATGAAAATTGTGTATATTCTCAGTCGTGATATGCAAATCTCCAATGCCTTTCTGTGTTGTTGTTCAAAGCATTGAATAAAAAAATAAATAAATAAATAAAACTCCTTACAACCCTGCTAAAATGTAGTACCAGTACGTGCGCTGTTTCAGACAGGAATTTGAATTGATTATCGATTATTTTCACCAAAATGGCTTTATTAATGACAAATTAATCATCTGACCACTTCTTCTATAGGTAAATCTGCAAGACATTTTTTTTTCAGACTTTCATAAATGCTTCATGATTTCCACGTCCCCAATTACTGTGTTCTTAAAGAACAGATCTAGTGATCTAGCCGATTTATTTTTAATAGAACATAGTATTGTCATTAATCTTATATACTATCACTCATAATAGTGTAAGTTCTACTCTGTATGTATTGTACTGGTTATTATAAAATTATTTTTCCTAACAACAGATACTGACTGCAGTGAAGTCGAAAAATCAACACAAAACACATGTAAATACTTTTAGTTTACGCAACTCCCAAAAGCCAATGCGCGGAGTCCGTGACGTGTCACGTGAAGGCAGTGTTTCTCACCTATCACTGTCCATCCCGAGGTGTAGTGGAGACCATGAATACGGAAAATGTGGACAGGGTGTAAAACCCAAATGTTGCAATTGTGGAGGTGATCACAGCGCTGGCTATGGTGGATGTCAAGTAAGAAAAGAAGCAATGAAAATTCAAAATGTCAAGGTTTCGGAAGGGTTAACATATGCTGAAGCAATAAAGAGGGTTAAGGCGGTAGAACCAAAAGAAAATACTCAAAAGGTTACAACTAGAACAAAAGAAAGCCATAGCTGTAGCAAGGTGAATGATAATACTATGCTAGTAGACAAAGTGTCATTCATTGCCTTTATGGCTGAAGTAATAAACTGCTCTGCACAAACAGAAAGTAGAACAGAAAAGATTAGAATCATAATTAGAGCAGCAGGAAAACATCTGAAAACAGAAGAAGTAACTGTGGAGCAAATAAATGAGAGAATCAAGGTGCAAAATACAAACTCTCAAGCAGCATGCGGTGGATTGTAATGGTTTTTACAATTTTACAGTGGAATGCAAGAAGTCTGATCGCGAATGGACAGGAATTAAAAAAATTTGTTGATAGTTTAGAAAGTAGACCACAAATTATATGTATACAGGAAACATGGCTGAAAATGCATTTAAAATTTGTTTTACAAGGATATGTAGCAGTATGAAGAGATAGGGGTGTTGGAAATGGAGGTGGAGTTGCTACCTTTGTACAACAAGGAATAGGATTTAGAAAAGTGCAGGTAAATAAGGAATATGAATCATTGGTGACTGAAGGTTGGGCTGAATCACAGAGTATATGGGTGATAAATTTTTATAACCCATGTGAAAGGTTATATAGAGAAACATTAGAGAGTATTGGGGGATTAAGAAATCATAAAATGAAATGGTGTGGGGATTTTAATGCTCACAGTTCGCTATGGGGAAGTGTACATACTGATCAGAATGGAAATGAAGTAGAAGAGATGTTGGAACGGAAAGATTTAATATGCTTAAATGATGGTAGGAATACAAGGGTAGGGTTCTGCAATTGATTTGACTTTAGCATCTCAAAGTTTGGCAAGGAAGTGTGTATGGAGTATTATGGAAGAAAGTACAGTAGGTAGTGACCATTTCCCTATAAGCTGTAAAATTGGAATAGAGTTGGAACAAGTTGAAAGTGAAGAAAATCCTAGATGGAAACTTCAATCTGCTGACTGGGAAAAATTCCAAGAAATAAGTGAGACAAGAATGTTAGCAATAGATATATCGATAGAGGATGTTGATGAATTAAATAAATGTATAAGTGATGTTATTTACAAAACAGCAACTGATGTAATTGGGAAAAGCACAGAGAAAAGGAGAAAGAAGGTTGTACCATGGTGGACAAAAGAGTGCAGTGAAATTATATAAAAAAAAGGAAAAGAGTTTTTAAGAAAGTAAAAAAATCATATTCATTTAATGATTTTATTGAGTATAAGAGAACACAAGCAATTGTCAGGAAAACAATTCGGATGGCAAAAAAGAATTACTGGAGGAAATTTTGTGATGAAATTGGAAAAGAGACAGACATTAAGGAAATGTGGGGAATGATGAGAAAGATGGGAGGGATTCAACCTAATAGAGAAATTGCAGTTTTAATTAGTGAAGGAAAACAGGTCATATCTAACTCTGTAAAAGTAGAAGTATTGGCTGAAAATTTTGTTAAGGTTCATAGTAATAGAAATATATCAGAAGACGTGAAAAAACGTCTTCGTTTTTTTAAACGTCACGTTTTTGACATTCTGAAATCGCGTTTGGTCTCATACGTACCTTGTTAGTGTCTGCGCTTGCGTGGCCATTTATTGTGATTAACAGGAAAGTGTGTTCAAGCGCTAGCAGAAGACGGTGTAAGAAATACTCTTTGAGAGAAGCAGTCTATCAGCGGATGTTAAAAGTAGCTCGTAAGTGTATTTACTTGTCTCATTAGTGTTTAGTGCAGTTGCCGTTGCTAGGAAACGCGTGTTTGTTTACTGTGTGGAGACGTGCTGAAATTGCGTTTGGTCTCGTATGTACATTGTTAGTGTCTGTGCTTGTGTGGCCATTTATTGTGATTAACAGGAAAGTGTGTCCAGCTGAATTCAATTAGTGATTTGTTAGACGGGTATAAAAAAGGTTATTATACCGCGGCAGCCCTCGTCGTGTGAAGACCGAAGTGTGTAAAGACCATCGACTCTACCGTGCGACTCCACCAGACAGGGACACCGCCAAGGGATAAGTATCGCTTTTCATTTATTCTCTTTTCCTATTACTTGTTTCACTTCTCTTTCAGTTTTTATAACCATTTCTTACTTACATGTTTGGCACAGTTATTTTTTTAGGATTACTGTTAAACTAATGTAGTTTGATTTGTATATGTTATCTATTTTAATTTTAGTTACAGTTGTAGTAATGTTTGTCATTTTATTATTTTTTTTTCTATTATGTCTGTATAAGTTATTTATTAAGTTTTAGTTTTATTTAATTTGAGTTATTTTAGTACTTCAACAAACTACATGGAAATTAAATAATATTGAATTTATGGATATGCGTGTGTGTGTGTGCATATATGTCTGTGTGTGTGTGTACATACACTTAGTTGTTTTTGGTGTTTGGCTTAGTTTTATGTTAGAATCATTATTACACTTATACCTTTTCTTCTCTTAATATTTTGAATTGTTTGTACCTTTATTTTGTTTTAATTTAAATGTTAAGTTTAGAAATTTTGTCATATGCATTTCTCATTTTTATTTGATTATTTTTTTTAATGTTTGTGTATATATACTATTTATAAAGTTTTAGCTTTTAGTTTTGGATACGTTTTAGTTGTTTTAATACTACAATTGATTGTTTCTGTTGTCCTCATTTGTAAGTCACTTTGGATAAAAGCGTCTGCTAAATGATTAAAAGTAAAGTAAAGTAAAAGAAATGAGATTATGTAGAGAAAACAAATTGAGGGAAAATCCAAATATTTTAGAGCAAAGAGATGTAAATGAAACCTCAGTAGATGAAGTTTTTACCATGAATGAATTAAATCAGGCACTTGTAGGAGTTAGAAATACTTCTCCTGGTAGAGACGAAATATGTAATAAAATGATTAGATACCTATCAGATAAGTCAAAGAATATTTTATTATATCTTTTTAATAGAGTGTGGAAATTAGGAAAACTCCCTTCTTCTTGGAAACATGGGATAATTATTCCAATTGTAAAGCCAGGAAAAGACCATTTGCAAGTTACAAGTTACAGACCGATTGCATTAACTTCTAACCTCTGTAAACTAATGGAACGTATGGTAGTGACAAGATTTAATTATGATCTGGAATCAAAAAATCTTTTATGTCCTCATCAGAGTGGTTTTAGAAAAGGTAGAAACACAACAGATGAAATTTTAAGTCTAGAATCAGATATAAGAAAGTCTCAGGTTAATAAAGAAGTATTAGTTTTCAGACATAGAGAAAGCGTAAGATATGATGTGGAAGGAAGGACTCTTAATTAAATTGAATAAAATGAATATTAATGGTAGAATGTATAATTGGATTAAGGATTTTTTAATTGATAGAACCATTCAAGTAAGGGTGGGGTCTTCGTATTCAAAGATATATGCAATTGAAAATGGTACCCCACAAGGTAGTGTGTGCAGCTATATATTGTTCAACATAACGATAAATGATATTTTTAATACAGTTGGATCTGGGATTGGAAAGTCTTTATATGCAGACGATGGTGCTTTATGGAAAAGAGGTAGAAATTTGTTGTATGTAGAAGAAAGCATACAGAATGCTATTAAAGAAGTTGAAATGTGGGCAAGTAATTGGGGATTTCGAATATCAGTGGAAAAAACTAAAATAATATGTTTTTCAAAAAAAAAAAAAAAAAAAAGAATACACCAGTTGTTAAGTTAAAACTGTATGAGCAAAAACTGGAACAAGTATCTGAATTTAGATTTTTAGGTATTTGGTTGGATTCAAAGATAACATTTGTAAAACACATTCAACAGATAGTAGATAAATGTAAAAGAGGAATAAATGTACTGAGGTGTTTGGCGGGAATAGATTGGGGAGCTGATAGACAGTAGCTATGTTTCCATCCACCTATTTTTATGCGCATTTTGGACTATCGCATAAAAAATTCGCTGGATGGAAACGGCAAGATGCGCATAAATTCTGAAAATGCGCATAAAATTTTATGCGCACAACTGAGTAGGATAAACTTTTTATCCGATAAGAAAAAATGCGCATAAACTACGATGGAAACACATTTACCGAATAAATTCCTCCATGCGCATCAAAAAAGTCATGTGACTTTGCGCTATGAGACGGGATAACTTGACTAACCAGCTGACCGATCTCGTTCACAGCATCTATAAGTTGTTGTAGTCACTCTGAAAAGCCTGAGCAAAGTCTGTCATCAAAGTATTTCTGTATAATTGTCTTACACGACTGTGTTCCCAAACAGCTGGCATCCTCCGAACGCAGTGACAGCATTTATTGTGTTACGTCTGCTCTCTCTGAGGCGCAAATAATTGATATCATATATGAAAATTATTATATTCAATGGCTTCTCCTATATTCTTAGTGATATTTAGTGCCACAGTTTACCAGGAAGTGACGATTTTGTTCTCTTTGACTCGTTGGATGGAAACGGTGCTTTATTCGCATATGTTTTATGCGATATTCCAGTTTTGCGCATAATTTAAATTCAAATCTTTGGATGGAAACATAGCTAGTCTCTAAAAAGAAAATACTATGCACTTTTAAGGTCTACGTTAGACTATGGGAGTATGATTTATGGAACAGCTTCAGCATCTCTGTTAGATAAGGTGAATAAAATACAAAACCAGACATTGAGATTATGCTGTGGAGCATTTAAAACTTCTCCTATATTAGCTTTACAGGTTGAAATGAATGAGATGCCACTGGAGCTTCGCAGGTTGAAGCTGAAACTGGTATATTGGGCTACTGTAAAAGGGCATTCAGAAATACACCCAGTTAAAAAAGTATTAGAAAACTGTTGGGAACATGAATATGTAAATCTAAATAGTTTTGGACGGAAAGCAAATAATGAGGCACATCAAATTGGAATAAGTAATTGTGATGTTTGTAATACTGTTGTGTTGCCTGTAACACCTCCATGGTTATTCCCAATGCCTGTAGTTGAATTTTCAGGTTCTAGTGAGTATAAATGATAAAAAAAAGATAAGAATCTAAAGATTCAATAGTACATAAATATTTAGATCAGAAATATATATCAGTAACTCATATATATACAGATGGATCTAAAGATCCTGTAACAGGACATACAGCAGCAGCAATATATGTTCCAAGGTTCAGGTATAGAATAACAAAAAGAAAATCTAATCATCATGGTATATCTTCAACTAGACAAGAAATTTTATCAGACATTTTACAAAGTTTGTTCAGAATGCAAACAAAAAGAGTTATCTCTTTTGTATGGATACCTGCACATACAGGAATAGAAGGAAATGAAGTGGTGGATCAAATAGCGAAAAAAAAAACATTAAAACATCCAGACATAGAATTTAATGTTCCAATGAATAAATTAGAAATAAAAGGGCTAATTAAAAAAACATTAAAAGATATGTAGCAAAGTAAATGGGATGGTGAGAATAAAGGACGACATTTATATAATATTCAAAAAACAGTTTGAAATGAGAGGAGAATTTTTGGGAATAGAAAGGAAGACAGCATAATATCTTGTCTTAGAATTGGACACACTGCACTTAATCAATCATTATTTATAATAGGAAAACATGAGTCTGGACTTTGTGTTAAATGTGATCTTCCCGAAACAGTTGAACATATTTTAATAAAATGTAAAGGATATGACAACGAAAGATTACAATTTACAGAAGCACTTCATATAGAAATAAATCAGATTTCACTGCAGAAATTGTTGAATAAAGATGTGACTATAGACATTTTTCACATATTATTTAAGTATCTCAAAGATACAGAGTTAATAAACAGGATTTAAAGAATTAGCTACTATTATTAAGTGTGTTTTTTTAATTTAATGGTTTTTTTTTTTTTTAGTTTTCCCTTAACATCAATGCTACACACTCCATCCTAGTAGGTGGCGGTAAACGCACCTAAAGCTGGTTTGCCAACCGCCATAAAACGTCAAAGAAGAAGAATGGTCAATCCCGTGCGCCGTCTGAGCCAGGTAAACTCCATTAACCATAATTGATAAAATACTGTTTGGCGTCCGTCTATAGTCTCTCCACAAGTTTGAAGAGGCGAAGAGAGTTACAGTAACGTCATTCTCAAAGTGTGCGCGAGAACTAGTCGTCTAGTCGTCTTTGGTTCATGTTAATTTGAAGGACAAATATTTATTTTCCGACTGCGATCTGCACGAGAACAACGCACCATCCGGGAACTTTGTATCTTACACAAGAAGGTAAACCTTGTTGCAGTCTTTAAGAGACCTGGTTTAGATTTTTTCTCTCTGTCTCTCTCTCTCTCTCTCTCTCTCTCTCTCTCACTCTCACACACTCTCTCTCTCTCTCTCTCTCTCTCTCTCTCTCTCTCTCTCTAAACAGTTTCAACTTATGATTTTAAAATAAATAATCAGTTATCTTTTCAATCAGTGTGTTTCTGACCACACTGGTTTTCTGCAGCGTTTGTAAAAGTTTTAGTCACACTGCACTGTTCTTTCTTTATCATGTTCATAAGGTCACCTGCAAATCTCAAAATGAACTTTATCTTGGAGACTCTTCGGTTGATAGTGTTAACCATCTACTACCACCTGGAATCCTTCATAAAAGTCATCGTCCCTCAGAGGAAGAAAGATGTGTCTGGGGAGATTGTGCTCATCACTGGGGCAGGTAGTGGTATTGGCAGACTGATGGCCCTCGAGTTTGCCCCACTAGACGTCTCAGTGGTGCTTTGGGACATTAATGTGGATGGTTTGAAAGAAACTGCAAGGCAGGTTAAAGAAAAAGGAGCATCAAGGGTACATTACTACCAGTGTGACTGCAGTGATAGAGAAGTGGTCTACCGAGTGGCAGATCAGGTAAGCCAGGTTTAAACCTATTGTCGAGAGCTCTTTCCCTGGAATGACAAGTATTTAATTTAAAACTGTAAGTGGTCTGAGTGCATTGCCGAATATAATTTGAGTGGTCTGTTGAGTTGTATATCGTAGACAATAGAATTTTAATATAGCATTATTGCTCATTATAGAAAGTATTGGAACACATCTCTGCATTAACCTTGTTAATACTTGATTCTGATTGGTCAGTCATGGCACTGTGCTGTCATATATATATATATATATATATATATATATATATACACACACTTACATATATGTAAGTGTGTGTGTGTGTATATATATATATATATATATATATATATATATATATATATATATATATATATATATATATATATATATATATATATATAATATAAAATAGGGCTGTGTATCACCAGCAAAGATACGATACGTATCACGATACAGAGGATACGATACGTATCACGATACAGGACTGCACTGAATTTCACCTCAGAAGAATTTAATAAAACAGCTGTTTATGAAACACTGCATATAGGGCCATTGCTAACTATTGGCTGAACAGCTGACCTCTGCATTATGAAGGGCCTCCATAACTGTACCACAGTACAATATAGGTAATGACATATGTTTCATATTTACATTGGGCACTCTCCACCAGGTACAATATTCTGATTGTATGCATTTTGTTTTTAAGCCCATAGATAAGAATGTAGGCCTACTCGTTCTAATAAATTTATATTGTAATGTACTCATTCTAATATATTAAAATCATCCTAACGTTGCTGGTAGGTTATCACTGCACAAATCAACACACTCTCTACGTTAAAAAAATAAAAACTAATCTAGTTAAGTTGGCTTGACAAAGCCAACTTACTGAAATCCGTCTTAAACTTAGTGTTGTTCTTCTTCTTCTTATTATTATTCTGAGACTAAAATTTCTGACTCTAACTCCTCCTAGAGCTTTAACTCTACAAACTCCAAACTCAGCCTCAACTTGCTAATCATGCTAGCAACATGCTAATCATGCTAGAAACATGCTAGTAACTTGCTAATAATGCTAGCAACATGCTAGTAACTTGCTAATAATGCTAGCAACATGTTAGTTACATGATAATCATGCTAAAACATGCTAGCAACATGCTAGTGACATGCAGGGCTTAAAGTTCTCCGGCACCGTGCCGGATCTCCGGCGTGCAGCGTTTGGCTGCGGAAAAAAATAATCCTACGTTTAAAAAAAACAAAACAAAAACTTGTTTATCACTTTCGAGTCCATGAGTTCGCCTACCAATGGTATGAGAGGAGGACAGCTTTCACTCTCAACCAAATTAACATTACTAGCCAATCAGAATGTTCTGCTCTTATAAACACGAGACGCGCATAATAGAATCCAATCGCAGAGTGGCAGCCCTGATGAATGGAGAAGCATGACACGTTAAAAAAGCTGCGAGGCGCAATGGTCAAAGATGTCCATCTAGCGCATATTTACATAGAAAAACGAATTAAAAAGCAGCGGAGCTTTGTAAACGGCTCAGAGTAATCATGTCTAGGGCTGTGACAGTGGCAGATTTTTACCACCGCGGTGGTAATGGACCAACTACCGCCGGTGGCACGGTGTTGTGATATTAATATATATAAAATTTTGAAACGCAAAAAAAAAAAAAAATAAATAAATGAGGCTCGATCATCTATTAACAAACCTGTTTATTTTAGCACTTCCATCAGTGAACATGTAGCCTGCAAATCACTAAAATAAATATCCAATAAATAATAGTTAAATAGGAAAGTAGCCTTAAATAAGAAAGCTAAATATACCCTGTCTACCGGACGCGAGCGGTGCGGCGCGACAAGATAAAACTCAATAGAACTCATTATAATCAGTGATGCAGTCTACACTGGATGCGACATGACAAATCCCACATAATAAACTGCCTCGTCCTATTTATTACATACTGACAAAGTTCAAATGTCCTGTGTAGACAGACTCAACCTGTCTGGTTGCGACGCGGCGTGACACCTGTCGTGTCCGGTTTAGACACGGTTCACTGTTCCGCCACCAAGCAAGCGGGCGTGTTAAATCCGTTCTGCATGCGCTCTCTGTGGAATGGGAATCGCGGAGTATGTTGCCACATTTCATGTTAGCATCTACCGCTGTCTCGTTTGTATTTGGCCAGTTTGGAGAAAGCCTCACCAATACCAACCTGACCAGTTTGCGATCACGTGAACTTGGAGACACTTGTACAAACGCGGATGGTTGACATGAATGGAGATGGCTCCAGATCGGCGATGTAGTATTTGGTTTCCCAACAAGGTCCATTGCTCAGCATGAAATAAATTTGCTGAATGCAGAATAAACTCTATTTTCCTGCGCTCAAATGTGCCAATCTAAAGGAAACGCCGTGTATGGCGTTTGAGGTAATTTGTGAATTAGCATAGACTTTTTCAATTGTTACTGTTATTACACTTGTATACAAACTTTGTATTATGCTTGTTATAGAGTCTGTGACGTCATGTGCACTACTGCCGGTGGCAGTAGACAACGTGACGTGGTTGTGGTCATGTCATCTCCATAAGAACGATATGATTGCCAGAACAAATTTACCGGGATTTTTGAAAAGGTCCTGTTCACACATGATCTTTTAATGAGAACTTTCTGGTAATTTACCAGTAAAGACTGTATGTGTGAAAGGGGCTAAACTCTTCCTCTGCATATGCTGTGAATTTGAATTGCTTAATGTTCATTTGGGAAAACAGTGTGCATTCTCACTAGATTTGTAACGTAAATCATTTATAAACCTTTGCCAACACAGGAGAATACATCAACCTATTTCTAAATATGCTATTTATTGTACATCGTGATATTAAAATAAAAGTGTTTGAATTTGCATGTAGCCAAATATAAAAATTGAATGGATTTAAACGTCCTTTAATCACACTGTAAAGTGAAACAGGCCGTTGGCGCCCTCTGCATGTATTTGTTATAATACATAATGTACTTCAGTTGGTTATGTTCATATTATGTATAGGCATATTACATGATGTATTTTAACAGTGTTGTTCAATAAAACCATGTAATTACTTGGTTTTGATATTTTATTTGAGGCAATTATTATTGCCTCATCGTTAGTTTATATATAAATGGTTGTACTAAAGCCTGGTTTTCACTTAGGTTTGTTTGTGTTACTAAAACATATCAGATTACTCGATTGTCAAAATAATCAGTAGATTAATTGATTACCAAAATAATCATTAGTTTACAGCCCTAGATTAGTTAAAATATTTTAAAATACAACTGCATTGTTTTACTTTTTGTTATTAAAAGACAAATATTTTGTCATTGAAAATTTCTTTAAAATAATATTAAAATATTGTCTCTTTATAGTGAACCAAGTATCTATATTTTGTCTCATCTTGTAAGCTAAGTGTATTGTCACTCCCCTAGTGTCAATAAGCGGTGATATAACTCATAATTTTCCAAGTGTATGATACAGCTTTCATTCTTCAGGTCAACCATATATTCATGAAAAAAATCAGTTTGAATAAGGAAAGCAATAACTTTGCCATAGTATCCTTTCAAATGTTAAAGTTGCCATATTATTAATTCACTGGATAATGTTAATTCATTGAATAATATTCTCTGGAATACTGAAATATAGCAAACAAAACATCGTATTTTATTGCATTTCTCAACTGATATGTTAATATCAGAAAATATGTTTTTGTCATTCTAGATTATGAAATGCCTGCTGACAGCGTGGTTTATCTATGCATTTATGCAGAACGATAATCAAACTGCGATCGCTCGTGGAGATAATTAATTTCCACTGAAATGTATTTATTTAGATGTTTTTTAGCAAAATAATTGTTATATAGTAAATGTTAATATAATTTAGTGTGTTTTAAACAAGTGAATCTTGTTACATGCGGTGGCCGTGCTGAAGCATTTCCTGAGCATCAACCGCTGAGTGAACAGCAAAATGAAAGCGGCTTCACGAGACTAATGATGAGCATACAACAGAGAGAGAATTAAATTCAGTTAAATTGATGTTGGTACAGCGCTCTCAGAGGAAAACAGTTTGAAGAGACTGAAAGTCAGCAGGATTCATCTGTGGTGCAGGTATCTGATTCAATAAAATACAAACAACCAAAAAAAAAAAAAAAAAAACAACATTTGTGAGCATGTTAATATCACGAGCATCTGTATATATGTAAGCATAGACTCACGCATGCTTTGTACTATCGTAAGAACAAAAACATTTTATATCTGAGAAACTAATTATTATTGTTTGGCACATTATTAAAATCTATTTTTGAACAGAATAGGCTATTAATAATAAACATGTTCTAAACATACTTAGATTCGTAGCATTCATCATGTTACAGTGTACACTCATATTACCTTTGTTTTATATAGAGCATGAAAACATCATCGCACTGTAAGAAATTTAAATACAATGAATTGCCTATCATATTCAAAACGTTTTACTCAATTTCAAACATTGTAGTCAGGAATTATAGTTTGGGAAAAACCCAACTATGATTTTGTAGTCATATAGCCATACTGAACATCATGTATGATTTTATAGTAGCCTAAGATATGATTCTGCAGCCATAGACTCACGCATGCTTTGTACTATAAAAGGATGTACTTTGTACTATAAAAAAGGATATTTTATATTTGAGAAGTAAATGTTATCATTTAGCACGCTATTAAAATATATTTGTGAACAGATTATTAATAATAAACATGGTCTAAACATTCTTAGATGCGTAGCATTCATCATGTTGTAGTTTGGGAAAAACCCAACTAGTAATGTGTTCAAGTTTATGTCACAATAACACGTTAACTAATGCAAAAAAAGAAACATTACTTACTCATAGATTGATCTTCTCTTCTGGGTGACATCTTGTTCTACTTTTGAGTGAAATCCAGCCTTTACTCAGCGCGTCTTCTTGCAGAAACGAACAGTAGCCGCGATGAACGAACTCCTCATGCTTTGTTTATGTTGGGCGTTTCCATGCGCCTGTGTCTCACGTGGATATTTACATATGAACGGCGCGAGCCGCGAGGGGGCGGGATTGCATTAAAGATAATGAGTTAGACGGGAAAGACTGAACATCGTGTTGGTTTCATACGGATTACTTTATCACAGAATGTTTGTTTTTGACATGACTAACTTCATTGAAAAATAGACACTTCAAGCTTTCTATAGATATAACTCCCATGTCTCTGTGTTGAGTATTTGCTGAGTTACAGTTCATTTTAGTGACGCGTTTCTAAAAGCAGCTCGCGGAGAGGGAGAAGGCAGAGAGCGCACCCTGTTTGTTTTCTTTATTCTTCAAAAGCACAAAGTTTAGTTGTTATAATGAGTTTATACAAATAAAAGTAGACCCCTTACAGATTCGAATGGTGTATTGCTCTTATCTGTACGATCAAAAATGGCAGAGTAATTCAAGCTCATTTCAGCCTTATCAGGAAAATCTTCCACAAAACGCGTATCCGCGTTTGTCGACCCCAGAGGGTTAACCCTCTGGGGTCTGAGGGTGTTTTGGGGGCCTGGAGAAGTTTCGCCATGCCCTGACATTTGTGCTTTTTTCAGTTACTTATAAAAATATAAATGGCTAAAGTCTAATAACACTGTAAACAGCACAAACTGGGCTATAATAATATGTTAGCAGCATTTATGTACATGATTGTGTTTTTGAGAAAGCAACGTTTATACGTGGTTAGTGAAAAACTAAAAATTTGAAGTCACTGAAATAAGGCCATAAAACACATACAGAACATCTGTTTACAAGACTTTTGAGAACTGGATCTTGTAGCCTAGAGTTTTTGCTTCAAAATTATGTGAAAATCAGCTTGTTTACTCACTCACAGAAAACAATATATTGATTTAAATTTTTAAAGACATGTTTTGTGATCGAAAGCCTATATGCGAGGGCGTCGCAATGGCCTTGAATATTAAGTGATTCTCCCCTGAGAGACAGAGGGCCCTCCCCTAATGGCCCCCTAATGGCCCATCAGTGTGACTGTGACTTTGAGGCAGGTAAGAGAATGTGAGGAGATTGAAAAAAATATATATTTTTAATTATTTGTATTTTATTTATAACACAGTATAATCAAAACATACATAATGAAGGTCAAAGACACATTATTGTGCACACTGATCTAACCACAGAGATGTGAACAGACTTTGAGTCATTTCTGCAACAGATTCTGTTCTACAAGTGAAACAAGTAAATCATACCTGATATTTACTTGTTTTATTTAAGTGTTTCTGCTTCTTTCCATGGATTCAAGAAGAAAAAAAACATAATCAGTAGTCAAGGAGCTTGTTTTACCATAGAATATCAGTCTAGTTGAAAATCTGATGTTGGTACAGTGCTCTCAGAGGAAAACAGTTTGAAGAGACTGAAAGTCAGCAGGATTCATCTTTGGTGCAGGTATCTGATTCAATAAAATACAAACAACCAAAAAAAAAAAACAAAAAAAAACAAAAAAACATTTGTGAGCATGTTAATATCACGAGCATCTGTATATATGTAGCCATAGACTCACGCATGCTTTGTAGTATCGTAAAAACCAAAACATTTTATATCTGAGAAACTAATTATTATTGTTTAGCACGTTATTAAAATCTATTTTTGAACAGAGTAGGCTATTAATAATAAACATGTTCTAAACATACTTAGATTCATAGCATTTATCATGTTACAGTGTACACTCATATTACTTTTATTTTTTATAGAGCATGAAAACATCATCGCGCCATAAGAAATTTAAATACAATGAATTGCCTTTCATATTCAAAATGTTTTACTCAATTTCAAACATTGTAGTCAGGAATTATAGTTTGGGAAAAACCCAACTATGATTTTGTAGTCATATAGCCTAGTATGTATGATTTTATAGTAACCAAGTGATTCTGCAGCCATAGACTCACGCATGCTTTGTACTATAAAAGGATGTACTTTGTAATATTAAAAAATATTTTATATTTGAGAAGTAATTGTTATCGTTTAGCATGCTATTAAAATATATTTGTGAACAGATTATTAATAATAAACATGGTCTAAACATTCTTAGATGCTTAGCATTCATCATGTAGTTTGGGAAAAACCCAACTAGTAATGTGTTAAAGTTTATTCTACAAAAGCACAAAGTTTAGTTGTTATAATGAGTGTATACAAATAAAAGTAGACCCCTTACAGATTCGAATGGTGTATTGCTCTTATCTGTATGATCAAAAATAGCAGAGTAATTCAAGCTCATTTCGGCCTTATCAGGAAAATCTGCCACAAAACGCGTATCTGCGTTTGTCGACCCCAGAGGGTTAAGTGATTCTCCCCTGAGAGAAAAAGGGCCCGCCCCTAATGGCCCATCAGTGTGACTGTGACTTTGAGGCAGGTAAGAGAGAATGTGAGGAGATTGAAAAAATGTTTTTTTTAAATTATTTGTATTTTATTTACAACACAGTATAATCAAAACATACATAATGAAGGTCAAAAACACATTATTGTGCACACTGACCACAGAGATGTGAACAGACTTTGAGTCATTCCTGCAACAGATTCTGTCCAATAAGTGAAACAAGTAAATCATACCTGATATTTACGTGTGTTAAGTGTTTCTGCTTCTTTCCATGGATTCAAGAAGAAAAAAACATAATCAGTAGTCAAGGAGCTTGTTTTACCATAGAATATCAGTGTAGTTGAACATCTAATGTTGGTACAGCGCTCATATATATATATATATATATATATATATATATATATATATATATATATATATATATATATATATATATATATATAGGTTTTGTAGCCATAGACTCACGCATGCTTTGTACTATCGTAAAAAAAAAAAAGACATTTTATATCTGAGAAACTAGTTATTATTGTTCAGCACGTTATTAACCCTCTGGGGTCGACAAACGCGAATACGCGTTTTGTGGCAGATTTTCCTGATAAGGCCGAAATGAGCTTGAATTACTCTGCCATTTTTGATCGTACAGATAAGAGCAATACACCATTCGAATCTGTAAGGGGTCTACTTTTATTTTTATACACTCATTATAACAACTAAACTTTGTGCTTTTAAAGAATAAAGAAAACAAACAGGGTGCGCTCTATTCCTTCTCCGTCTCCGTGAGCTGCTTTTAGAAACGCGTCAATAAAATGAACTGTAACTCAGCAAATACTCAGCACACAGACATGGGAGATATATCTATAGAAAGCTTGAAGTGTCTATTTTTCAATGAAGTTAGTCATGTCAAAAACAAACATTCTGTGATAAAGTAATCCGTATGAAACCAACTCGATGTTCAGTCTTTCCCGTCTAACTCATTATCTTTAATGCAATCCCGCCCCCTCGCGGCTCGCGCCGTTCATATGTAAATATCCACGTGAGACACGTGCGCATGGAAACGCCCAACATAAACAAAGCGCGAGGAGTTCGTTCATCGCGGCTACTGTCCCTTTCTGCAAGAAGACGCGCTGAGTAAAGGCTGGATTTCCCTCAAAAGAAGAACAAGATTTCATCCAGAAGAGAAGAAGATCAATCTGATGAGTAAGTAATGTTTCTTTTTTGCATTAGTTAACCTGTTATTGTGACATAAACAAGAACACATTACTAGTTGGGTTTTTCCCAAACTACAACATGATGAATGCTACGCATCTAGGAATGTTTAGACCATGTTTATTATTAATAATCTGTTCACAAATATATTTTAATAGCGTGCTAAATGATAACAATTACTTCTCAAATATAAAATATCCTTTTTTTATAGTACAAAGTACATCATTTTATAGTACAAAGCATGCGTGAGTCTATGGCTGCAGAATCATATCTTAGGCTACTATAAAATCATACATGATGTTCAGGATGGCTATATGACTACAAAATCATAGTTGGGTTTTTCCCAAACTATAATTCATTACTACAATGTTTGAAATTGAGTAAAATATTTTGAATATGATAGGCAATTCATTGTATTTAAATTTCTTACAGTGGGATGATGTTTTCATGCTCTATATAAAACAAAGGTAATATGAATGTACACTGTAACATGATGAATGCTACGAATCTAAGTATGTTTAGAACATGTTTATTATTAATAGTATTAATAATATGGCTACATGTATACAGATGCTCGTGATATTAACATGCTCACAAATGTTTTTTTTTTTTTTTTGGTTGTTTGTATTTTATTTAATCAGATACCTGCACCACAGATGAATCCTGCTGACTTTCAGTCTCTTCAAACTGTTTTCCTCTGAGAGCGCTTTACCAACATCAGATTTTCAACTACACTGATATTCTATGGTAAAACAAGCTCCTTGACTACTGATTGGTTTTTTCTTCTTGAATCCATGGAAAGAAGCAGAAACACTTAAATAAAACAAGTAAATATCAGGTATGATTTACTTGTTTCACTTGTTGAACAGAATCTGTTGCAGAAATGACTCAAAGTCTGTTCACATCTCTGTGGTTAGATCAGTGTGCACAATAATGTGTCTTTGACCTTCATTATGTATGTTTTGATTATACTGTGTTGTAAATAAAATACAAATAATTAAAAAAAAACAAAAAAAAAAATTTTTTTCAATCTCCTCACATTCTCTCTTACCTGCCTCAAAGTCACAGTCACACTGATGGGCCATTAGAGGGCCATTAGGGGAGGGCCCTTTGTCTCTCAGGTGAGAATCACTTAATATTCAAGACCATTGCCACTCCCTCGCATATAGGCTTTTGATCACAAAACATGTCTTTAAAAATTTAAATCAATATATTGTTTTCTGTGAGTGAGCAAACAAGATGATTTTCACATAATTTTGAAGCAAAAACTCTAGGCTACAAGATCCAGTTCTCAAAAGTCTTGTAAACAGATGTTCTGTATGTGTTTTATGGCCTTATTTCAGTGACTTCAAAATTTTAGTTTTTCACTAACCACGCATAAATGTTGCTTTCTCAATAACACAATCATGTACATAAATGCTGCTAACATATTATTATAGCCCAGTTTGTGCTGTTTACAGTGTTATTATACTTTAGCCATTTATATTTTTATAAGTAACTGAAAAAAGCACAAATGTCAGGGCATGTCGAAACTTCTCCAGGCCCCCAAAACACCCTCAGACCCCAGAGGGTTAAAATGTATTTTTGAACAGAGTAGGCTATTAATAATAAACACGTTCTAAACATACTTAGACTCGTAGCATTGATCATGTTACAGTGTACACTCATATTACTTTTATTGTTTTATATAGAGCATGAAAACATCATCGCGCCATAAGAAATTTAAATACAATGAATTGCCTTTCATATTCAAAATGTTTTACTCAATTTCAAACATTGTAGTCAGAAATTATAGTTTGGGGAAAACCCAACTATGATTTTGTAGTCATATAGTCTAGTGTGTATGATGTTATAGTAGCCTATGATATGATTCTGTAGCCATAGACTAACGTATGCTTTGTACTATAAAAGGATGTATTTTGTACTATTAAAAAGGATATTGTATATCTGAGAAATTAATTATTATTGTTTAGCATGCTATTAAAATATATTTGTGAACAGAGTATTAATAATAAACAGTCTAAACATTCTTAGATGCGTAGCAGTCATCATGTTGTAGTTTGGGAACAACTAGTAAATCTGTTCAAGTTTATGTCACAATAACACGTTAACTAATGCAAAAAGCAAACATTACTTACTCATCAGATTGCTCTTCTCTTCTGGATGAAATATTGTTCTTCTTTTGAGGGAAATCCAGCCTTTACTCAGCGCGTCTTCTTTCAGAAACGAACAGTAGCCGCGATGAACAATCTCCTCACGGTTTGTTTATGTTGGGCGTGTCCATGCACACGTGTCTCACGTGGATATTTACATATGAACGGCGCGAGCCGCGAGAGGGTGGGATTGCATTAAAGATAATGAGTTAGACGGGAAAGACTGAACATCATGTTGGTTTCATACGGATTACTTTATCACAGAATATTTGTTTTCGATATTACTTGCTTCATTTAAAAGTAGACACTTCAAACTTTCTATTCCCATGTCTGTGTGCTGAGTATTTGCTGAGTTACAGTTCACTTTAGTGACGCGTTTCTAAAAGCAGTTCACGGAGACGGAGAAGGCAGAGAGCGCAAGTTGTGTTGTTATTGTGAATGTACACAAATAAAAGTAGACACTTAACGGTTTCGATTGATGTATAATATTTATTTGTGTGACCAAAATCAACAGAGTATTTTTAGTGTCTTTTGCACTGATCTTAAAAAAACCGAGCTGGTATCGCCGCCACACACACGCGTGCACATACAAAGGTAGGGCCCTATGATTTCCGTGGTGCAGAAAATGCAGATGGAATCGTGGAATCCAGTCATAAAAACGGAATTTACTGTATAAGGCGGAATGTCACGGAATTTGTCAAACTTTAAATTAATTATCAAAAGTTGGTGATTACACTTAAATATGGACTAGTATCTGTAAATATTAAGCCACAAAACGAGGTCTGAGGTGATTTTGGGGCCCTAGATGTTTTGACATGCCCTGATATTTGTGCTCATTTCAGCTACTTTAAACATACTATTGACCAAGGTTTTTTTTTTTTTTTTTTTTTTTTTGTATTCAGCACAAACTGTGCTACAATAATATGTAACCAAGATGGATGTACATGTTTGCATCTTTTAGAAAAAAAAATTGTGTGGTTAGTAAGTTTTGGGAAAAAAAATGTAGTTGAAATAAGGCCATAAAACCCACACTAAATAGTTCTGAATAAGACTTGTAGGCTAGAATATTTACTTCAAAATTACGTGAAAATCATTCTGCTTACTCATTCACAGAAAACAATATATTGATTTAAATTTTTAAAGACATGTTTTGTGATCGAAAGCCTATATGCAAGGGAGTGGCAATGGCCTTGAATATTAAGTGATTCTCACCTGAGAGACAAAGGGCCCTCCCCTAATGGTCCATCAGTGTGACTGTGACTTTGAGGCAGGTAAGACAGAATGTGAAGAGATTGAAAAAATGTTTTTTTTTTTAAATTATTTGTATTTTATTTACAACACAGTATAATCAAAACATACATCATAAAGGTCAAAGGCACATTATTGTGCACACTAACCACAGAGATGTGAACAGACTTTGAGTTATTCCTGCAACAGATTCTGTCCAACAAGTGAAACAAGTAAATCATACCTGGTATTTACGCGTTTCTGCTTCTTTCCATGGATTCAAAAAGAAAAAACATAATCAGTAGTCAAGGAGCTTGTTTTACCATAGAATATCAGTGTAGCTGAACATCTGATGTTGGTACAGCGCTCTCAGAGGGAAACAGTTTGAAGAAAGTCATCAGGATTCATCTGTGGTGCAGGTATCTGATTCAATAAAATACAAACAACCAAAAAAAAAAAAAAAAAACCATTTGTGAGCATGTTAATATCAGGAGCATCTGTATATATGTGTGCGTGTATATATATATATATATATATATATATATATATATATATATATATAAATAAATAAATATAAAAATAATAAACACTTATTTGTGTGACCAAAATCAACAGAGTATTTTTAGTGTCTTTTGCACTGATCTTAAAAAAACCGAGCTGGTATCGCCGGGCGATACCGTCGACCCCAGGGAGTTAAACATGAATCCTGCATGTTCTGGGTAGGGCTGTGTGATTTGGGGGAAAATATCAAATTGCGATTATATATATATATATATATATTTTTTTTTTAATTTTTTTTTTTTTTTTTTGACAGATATTGCGATTGCGATTTGATTTGCGATTTTAAATTTGCAAAGTCAAGCTTCAGCTCAATATTGTCAATAATGTACAGTATGAGTATCGTTACCCTGCTGAAAAAATCCTGAAAAACCCTTTTTGTTTTGGGCATTATTCCAGTAAGAATTACTGTTGTTCTAATGGTTGCCATCTGCCATATTACATTCCACCAATAGAATCCATGTAATACCAGTAGACACCATTATAGTTTACATTTAAAACCAATACAATTCCCATTAAATTTTCTATTGTGTTTTGGGAGGGGATCAGTTGTTTTTTTTTTTTTTTGTTTTGTTTTCAGCAGGGAAGATTATAATGGTATAACTACTTTTACAGAATTTACTTGATTACTGAATTTCACAGGAAATACTTGTTTATTTTTTATATAAATGAACTGTATTTCTGTAGTCGATTATTAAAGTATTACATATATTACATAGGCTGATTTATTTATAACTTGTCAGATTTATATTGATTTTTAAGTATTTGGGATTTTAAGAACAAGAGGAAAATGTGCTGAATGTTTAATTTCATCCAAGTGAAATTAGTAAGTAGTTAGACTGAATTTACATTCGTTTTAAATGTGGAGCCAGGCGCGAGCTGACACAGATTGCGAGCGTGCGTCAAGCCTCATCCATATTGCCAGATGCGCTTGTAAAGATTGCGGTGCGGAGCCAAGCGCGAGTATAAACGAGCATTACGAAACAGGCTGCGTGAGTGCGGCAAGTGTGAACGGCTCGTCCGTGACGTGGAATTCGTGCTGCGTGGGGCAGAAAGGAGCGAGTATGAGAAACATTAGGCTGTGTGTGCGGTCTTCTGAATTGGGAATAGCGAACATGCATTATAAACTTATTTCAAATTAATCTACTGGGGAGATGAAATGTGGAAGATAACGCTCATGTACTAACAAAATCATCTAAGAATGTATCTTTTATTCTCCAGTACTTCGAAGCTGAAGTTACATACGTTTTTCTTTAGTTTTAATTTGCCTAACTATCAATCTGACCCTGTAGACGCCATAATCCCACTCTCTCTCTCGCTCGCTTTCGGGTTTTTTTTTTTTTTTTTTAATGGTGGGTGTTTGCGTAGTTGGATAGATAAGTGCTGATTGGGGAGAACGGACGGAGGTGTTCTCACTCTATTAATTAGTAAGACTGCCACTCAAGGGTTTCACGCATATGCTCTGGAACAGAGTAATATCGTGTCCACATTGCAGGCTTTGCGATTAGAAAATCGCAACGTCTCAAATCGCGATTTCGATTAATCGCACAGCTCTGGGTGTTTGTGTTAATGAATGGCGCAGACGCGCGGTTTTGTTTACTACACACATACTGAAGCGCGTGTGACGCTCGCGGTGATTTCTGCATCTGACGTCTCTCTAAATTAGGACATAAATACATGAACATCTCCAAAACTGCTCTGAGAGTCACTTCATGAGCATTTTACCTTTTCATTTGAGTAAAATTAGCCTCATATCACACAGAAATTAAAAGGTATTCACGGCAACCCGTCAAAATAAACGTTCGGATTAATTTGAAGACACTGTGCCAGAGATGTCGTTCAGTTGAATGTACATAATACTACTAATACTATTAGTACTACTACTAAAATTATTAAAACTTTAATTAGTTTACTTTAATTAATTTAAGGAATAATCACAAACATTTCTTCCATGTTTTATTGTTATTAGTAAATCCCAATTTTTTGCCAAAAAATAAAGTTTGTTTAATTTTCAATAATTAAAAGATAAATGAAATTAATGCATTATGCCTTCATTTGATAACCAGAAAAATTTAAATACACAACACAGAATTTCTGAGGGGGAAAAAAAACATTTCATAAGGCTATTTTAAGAATAAATTTAAATAAGTTAAGTTGTTTTTATGCATTCAAATGATTAGAAATGCTAAAACAGAGAATTTGGTAACAATAAAACACATGGTGAGAAAAAATAAAACATTTCATAGGGCCCTAAGCATCTAGTTTTTATTTTTTATTTTTTTATTTTTTACTTTTAATAAATTGATGTGAAATTGTATAAGTTTCACATTTATTTTTACATTTAGTCATTTTGCAGATGCTTTTATCCAAAGCGACTTACAATTGGGGAATACATAAGCGATTCATCTTGAAGAGACAATCAGACAGACGAAGTGCTTGTAACACCAAGTCTCAGGCATTGTTCATATAAGTACAAGCTAGCAAGGGAAGGAATATATAAAGAGAAATAGAAAGTTTTTTTTTTATTTATTTTTTTTATAAAGTTTAGGATGAAGTCAAGTAGTGTCGAAAGAGATGTGTTTTCAGTTGTTGCTTGAAGATTGACAGGGATCCAGCACTCTGGATAGGGGTGGGAAGATCATGCCACCAGCCAGGAATGGTGAATGAGAATGTTCTGGAGAGTGATTTTGAGCCTCTCTGTGATGGTACCATCATACGTCGCTCACTAGCAGATCTTAGACTTCTGGAGGGGATGTAGATTCTTAATAGTGAGTGCAAGTAGGCATGTGCTGAGCCTGTGGTTGTTCTAAATGCAAGCATTAGTGTCTTGAACTTAATGCGAACTGCGACTGGTAGCCAGTGCAAGGAGATAAAGAGAGGTGTAACATGGGCTCTTTTGGGCTCGTTGAAGACCAGTTGTGCCGCTGCTTTCTGAGTCATTTGTAGAGGTTTGATTGTGTTTGATGGAAGTCCAGCCAGAAGAGCATTGCAGTAGTCCAGCCTAGAAATGACAAGGGTCTGGACAAGAAGTTGTGCAGCATGCTCTGTCAGAAAGGGTCTGATCTTTCTGATGTTATGTAGTGCAAACCTGCAAGATTGAGCAGTCTTTGCAATGTGCTCTTTGAAGGTCAGCTGGTCATCAAAGATTACACCAAGATTTCTGACTGAAGTTGATGGGGTAATTATTGATGAACCTAACTGAATCGTGAAGTCATGCTGTAGAGTTGGAGTGGCAGGGAAGACAAGAAGCTCAGTCTTTGCCAGGTTGAGCTGTAGGTGATGTTCTTTCATCCATGCCGAGATGTCCGCCAGGCAGCCTGAGATCCGTGCAGCTACCGTAGGATCATCTGGTTGAAAAGAGAGATAGAGCTGTGTGTCATCAGCGTAGCAATAGTAGGAGAATCCATGTGCCTGTATGATGGGACCCAGTGATGTAGTGTATGTGGAGAAGAGGAGGGGTCCAAGAACTGATCCCTGAGGAACCCCAGTGACCAGTTGATGTGCTTTGGATACCTCCCCTCCCCAGGCCACCCTGAAAGACCTACCAATGAGATAGGATTCAAACCAGCAAAGTGGAATCCCAATGATGCCCAGTGATGAGAGGGTGGACAGGAGGATCTGATGATTGACAGTGTCAAAAGCGGCAGATAGATCCAGCAGAATGAGGACTGATGATTTGGAATCGGCTTTTGCAATTCGCAGGGCTTCAGTGACTGAGAGTAGCGCAACCTCAGTTGAATGGCCACTCCTGAAACCTGACTATTTAGCGTCCAGTTTGTTGTTCTGTGAAAGAAACAATGAGATCTGGTTGAAGACAACTCGTTCGAGTGTTTTCGCTATGAATGGAAGGAGAGAGACAGGTCTGTAGTTTTCTATAAGAGAAGTGTTTAATGTAGGTTTTTTTGAGCAGTGGGGTTACCTGAGCCTGCTTGAACGCAGTGGGGAAGATGCCTGTGAGGAGGGATGTGTTGATGATGTGTGTGAGTGCTGGTAAGAGTGTGGGAGAGATTACTTGGAGAAGGTGTGAGGGGATTGGGTCAAGAGGACATGTTGTAGGATAGTTGGAGAAGAGAAGTTTGGATACTTCAGCCTCAGTAAGGGGACAGAAGGAGAAGATGGGAGTTTTAGCAGTGGATGTGGTTGGTTGGGGATCCTGTGTGTGTGGAGGAGAGAACTGATTAATGATCGATCTAGTTTTGTCTGTGAAAAAAGTGGCAAAGTCATCAGCTGTTATAGAAGTGGTGGGAGTTGGTGGAGGGGGACAGAGGAGAGAATTAAATGTTCTGAAGAGATTACCCATGTCTGGAGCGCTGTTGATCTTGTGGAAATGTGAGGATTTGGCAGTGTGGACTTCAGCAGACAAAGATGAGAGCAAAGACTGATACCTACTCGGGTCCGACGGATCGTTTGATTTGCGCCATTTTCTCTCGGAAAATGTCATGTCAATCATCCCCCCCAAAGCTGTGTAAGGGGTAATAGGTAAACAAGGTCAATTTAGCTCAAAGGGAATCATTTATGATTTTATAGGGAATTTGAACAGAATCACTGTTTTACAGCTGATCACTGAGTCGGCAGCGATTCAGTGAACGAACCGTATAACATCAACTCTGCACTGGATATTAAAATCCAAAATATAGTGAAAACACTATTAAATAGCTCAGTAACAAGATCGGCAGATTAAGACATTAACTTGTAAGCACAAAACACAAGATACTTCTCTTTTCAATATAAATAAGACTTTATTTATATAAACCTAAGACATGTAAACTAATCTAACACATGAACACATGCATTCACACATTCATACAAGTTGCAGAGAGAGAGAAAGTAAGGAAAGGATGTTAAGAGAATGAAAATGTGATATCCCATGTTTACAGCAATATGTGCAATTGCATAGACCTGAATAACCATCAATCACTTATTTAACCCTTGCATTGAATTTCTCAATGAGGCTAAAATTTATATTAAATGTACCTGCTCAGCAAAAATCTGGAGTTGTATTACTTGCGTTGCCTTGGTGTTAAGGGATTCCCTTTTGTTGTTGTCTTGTAGAAAGGGGTTTTCCCGAGGTTGCGGATTGGCTGAGTTCAGTGGTCTTTCGTAGTAAAGTAATGGGCGTTGGCTCTTGGCTGAAGTTGGTCTGGTTGAAGTTTGGAGCAGGTACAGTCAGAGCTGGACTTTGCGGCAAACTTAATGAAACTCTCACAGAAAGACAAGAAATTAAAGTAAAAGAATAAAAGGATGTAACGAGACTAGGTGGGTTTTCTTCGCATTGTGTTGGCAGCTGGCATGTAGGCCAGAGCACGCTCAAAGAGCGCTAAAAAGCATGGCTAAATGTACAAAGCAAGAGCAATGACGAAAAAGCAAAAAAGGCTAAAAGTTAGAAGAGCAGAGATTTGAAGAAGAAAAAGCGTTTGATGGTGTCCTGAGTTTTTAAACTCTGCTCTCAGACCGTCCTATCTGGAAATGATCTTAGCCTAGGGGTGTTGCTCTGTTTCTTCCCCATCATAAATCCTGTATCAGTCACATGGTCCGAATTTTCCCGCTCTTGTAAAGTATAATTTTGGACATGATTTCTCTAACAAGACTATGATAAATTTGACAAAGAATTGATTGGAAGAAACATTTAAAGCATGATTTTTCAAACTCATACATACCAAACATGAATATTAACTCTTAAGCTATTCCCTAGTTATTAAAAAGACATGCATAATATGTGATTAAAACATGATAGTTAATTGTGTGGGTTACATACATAATATGGAGTTCATTAGTTGCTCATAAGTCCTTTTAAGATGATTTTGGTGCATATTAAAAAAAGTCTCTGGGTGTAGTTCTGCATAGAACAAAAAGGTCAAAAGGGGTTTGGAAGGAATTTCAGTCTGGTTCTTTGTCTTTTATGTGGAGGAAAAGTCAGTCTTAGGAAGCTCATGATTTCCATCGTGGAACACGTGATGGTCACGCGGTGCATCTTTTTCACCATTAATCTTGATTACTTGCCTCAAATTTGACAGTTTCCTTCCTTCATTGGAATTGTCAATAAGTGTTCTTTTGTTTTAATGTTGCAAGCTGTTCTGTGAAAGATGCTTGTTGGTAAGGTTTTCTTCAGATGGGCTGGAGCTAGGAATCTGATTTATGGCATCCTGTTGCAGCCTTGCGGCCTCTCTGGAATTTCGGCTCCTCATGTTTCGATGTTCTGATCGAATCTTGAATTTGTCTGATTCACTCTCTGATATCTTGCATACTCCCCTTCGATCGGCGAGGTGTTTAGCTGAAGACATCGTCGAGCGCTAGAAAAACAAAGGCAGAAGAAGCAGACAAAAACACAGCAAACAACAAGACAACACCTCCATGACAGTTACTGTACTGGTGCAGGGCATCAGGTTATTCATGTACAGGTGGTTATATTCAATTAGTCAATCTAGTTTGGTAAACTGAATAGTTTTAGTTCAATTTTGGAAATTGTTGTTCTAATTTAGTTTAGTACGTTGATTCTTCGATCAAATTTTCTGATTAGATTCATTTCTTCTAAGTTGTCAACTTAAGAATGTTCACCTTTAAGTTTGTGGTGACATCATTTGTGGTAAAATGAATTGACCTATCGTGCGTGGAGCTCTCTGGCTTCCATTCGGTTTAGAGTGGCTTGCGGATATTAGGTGTGGTGAGTCAATCCTAATATCAGGCCTTTGACCCTTGCAGGGTGTCTAGGTGTTTCACCTACTAAAGAAAGAGGGGAAGGAAAAGGATAGGTAAAAGAAGAAAACAAAAACAAAGCTGCTGTGGGTTTTCCTAGCATGACTTTCAACTACTGTTGAGCTAGGATGTCATGCGCCGCTAGGGAGTCATGTACCTTAACTTAGTGTCAGGTTTTCTAACTATTGTGAGGATAGCTGCATGTTCCTTCATGGTAGTGTATGTAACTTTGTTATGCAAAAATTTGGATATTCTACTTGTGGAAAGAATATGTTTGTTGAATGTGTTATCAGTAGATGTGGTTACCTCTGGTTGTAGGTAATGTTGTGTGTGTTGGTGGTGTAGTGTAAGGGTGGTCAGATCTGTTTCAGTCTGTGTTGTCTCCCCCCTTTTCGGGTATGTAAGTGAAGACGGGCTCTCTGCATCCTTGGTCTGGATGAGGGCATGTCCATGATCTAATGGGGGTCCGTCCAGCAAGGCAGGAAGTTCTTTAGCAGACAGTCGGAGGTAGTTTGGCATGGCTGTGTGAAGCTGGGGTGCAAACTTCGTCTCCTATGTTGCATTCCTCTTGTGCTGCCTTCTGGATGTGGCAGACTTTCTGACCTTCTGTGCTTTGGTGGTTGCGGTTGCACAGACAGGAATGTGGTTCTTGGAGTTGGAGTTCATTTAGCAGTTTATTAGTGAGTGATGGGTGACTGAGGTGATGTTCTCTGGTACCTCAGAGTTTTCATCAACGGTTGGCGGTGAGACTTGCTCGTTCTGGGTGGTTGTTGAACAGGTGCTTGTCATCTCTGACATGGTGGTGTACCATGTGATCACCGGCCTTCCATTCTGTCGCTGGTCACAGCGAACATGTGTCAGTTTCGTGGTCATCTGTGTTCAGCTTATCTTGAAGGAACTCGTTCAGTTGTCTCATGACTTGTTCCATGTCTTCTGACGGTAAGCTGTATTGCTCTTGTGCATACTCAGCTCTGTGCATGTCTGAGTGGTGCTGAGGTGGGTTATGTTGTCGCTTACCCACACGAGTTGCTCTTGGATGAGTCAGGTGATTACCTTTGGATGTCTGGTTAGGTTTCCAGTTGTACTTATCTTTTAGGTTTCTTGAAGCCTGGGTGGTTCCATGGATTTTTCCAGCGGTTGGACTGATAGCTGTCGTGGACATGGGGGCCACGTTCTCTGTGCTCTTGATGGAGGACTCTGGTGTTGTGATGCAACTGGGTGTCATCCAGTACAAGGCTTGAGTTTTTGGTGACAGAGTTCAAGAGTGTGGAGGTTTTGTTACCTTTATTTGAGGCCATCTTCTGCTTGTTGTAGGCCTTCTGTGTTAGGTCACGCAACTGTTGGATGGTCATGGAGCATGGACAGGCCATGACGCCTAGATGGTGGCTGACTCCAGGGTGCAGATTTCTTAGGAAGAGGCTTTTGAAGTTCACATCCTCTTCAAGGTCAGGTTCGTTGTGTGCACCAAAGTAGGCTTGTCGGAGTTGGTTGTAGTAAGCTTGTGGAGCCTCTTGTTGACCTTGTTTGGTTTCTAAGGCAGTTAACAGTCCATTTTCAGTCAGGGTCGGTAAACACTTTTATCAGGACCTCACGAAGTAGCTGGTAGTCTGACTTTGTTCTTGCTGATGTTTTTAGACAGCTTGTCGAGGTCTGTGATGGTCATCCCATGTGCAGCTCCAAGGTCTGCTTGGATGGGCTGTTTTCTTTCGTTGACAGGAAAGAGTTCTGTGGCGAGGGCAGGTGAGGTTTTGGGTTGTGGCCCTTCACTTCTTTCGTTGCGTACCAGTTCTTGGACGCAGGACTCTGCTCTGCTCAGCAGAGGTGAGGCTGAGAGATGTTCCTCTCGCCTTGGCTCTTGTTTCTGCTCATAAGCATGTTTAAGTTCTTTTCTGACCATGTAGAGCTCATCGTTGGTGTAGTCTAGTTGTTGGGTCAGATTGTCCATTTCAGTTCCATACCTTTCAAGGTGGTCTTTTAAGGCACTGATTTCAGCATTCTTGTCGCTGATGTCATTCTTGGCTTTCTCTACAAGCTGTTCGGCATACTGGAGTCTGTTTACCATGTCTTTCTGAGCAGCCTTTGCATGTTGTTGATCGAGCTGAGCTGCTATCAGGGCTGCTTGGAGCTCCTTAACTTGTTCCATTGTTTCCTGCTCCCTCTCGTTGGGTGCTTTGAGTTGATCTTAAACTTTCATTTCCAGCTTGTCTATGCGGTGTTGAACACATTTCAGCTCCTCTTGAAGGTGGGTGATGTGCTTGTCGCTCAGTTTCAGCTGGGTCATGAAGGCATAGCTTAGGGAGCTGGTGATTTTGACTAGCTCCTCGTGGTTGTTGTTTTGGCTTGAATCTTGTGTCAGGAATCTTCTCAGAATTAGGATTATTATTAAAAATAATAACAGTTCAAACGTCTTGGGGGTGAGGCTGTCTGTCGTGCCTCTCAGCCAAGTGTTCACATCTTCCCCTTGTGCAAAGGGGTCTGCAGTCTGCGGCATGTTGGCACGCTAGGGAGAAGAGAGACTGACACAGATCTGTGTGGAGTAGAAGCCTATGTGTGGTGCGACAACTAAGTGTTGTGTCAGTGATTTTGAACCACTAGTGTATTGTGGTGATGACTGTAAATTAAATTTTGGGTGAAAGAGATTTGTATCTCTAATTTATTTGAACTCGTAATGAAGGATAACAATGTCTCCTATTAAGGCTCAGGTGTGTCGTTCTCAAGCTAGGATACACAGAGGAAAGGAAATGGTAAGACAAGGTAAAATTGAAAAGTAATAAATGGGCAAAATAAGCAAAAATGAAATTAAATGAGGGAGGAAATCAGTAAATAAAAATAGTTGTGGCTAAGTGTATAACCAAAACAGGAAGAAAGTGGGGTAAAACGCAACAAAATAATGAGTGAGTATAAGTCTAAATAGAATCTATTGATATGGGTAATAAATAAATTAGAATAAGTTTACTTAAACTTTCAAAGTTCAAGGCTTATTCGTACCTAAAATAATTAGGCCCAGAAGAGAATACTAGAAGTAATGATCATATGAAATGATCTGAGGGGAAATTTGAATGATTCCAAATAAATTTAATGGTTTAATTAAATTTAAAATTTGGCACAATTGATAATTGTGAACTAGTATTTCCATTTCTAGTAAAGTGCAAATAAGTGATAAGAAGTGAGAAATTAGAGAAATAAGAAAGATAAAGACCAACAAGTGTGTTAGTTAATGTGTTTAAAGGGTTAAATCACTTTAGCGTTGCCCAAACACACACTGCAATCCACCATTGGATGTTAATGAGTGAAATAAGTATTTGACCCCTTTGCAAAACATTACTTAGTATTTGTTGGCAAAACCCTTGTTGGCAATCACAGAGCTCAGACGTTTCTTGTAGATGGCCACCAGGTTTGCAAACATCTCAGGAGGGATTTTGTCCCACTCCTCTTTGCAGATCCTCTCCAAGTCATTAAGGTTTCGACGCTGACGTTTGGCAACCCGAACTCTCAGCTCCCTCCACCGATTTTCTATGGGATTAAGGTCTGGAGACTGGCTAGGCCACTCCAGGACCTTAATGTGCTTCTTTTTGAGCCACTCCTTTGTTGCTTTGGCCGTGTGTTTTGGGTCGTTGTCATGCTGGAATACCCATCCACAACCCATTTTCAATGCCCTAGCTGGCTTCAATTCCCTGGCACTGACGGTACATGACCCCGTCCATTGTCCCTTTGATGCGGTGCAGTTGTCCTGTCCCTTCAGCAGAAAAACACCCCCGAACCATAATGTTTCCACCTCCATGTTTGACAGTGGAGATGGTGTTCTTGGGGTCATAGGCAGCATTCCTCCACCTCCAAACACGGCGAGTTGAGTTGATGCAAAAGAGCTCAAAATGTCTCATCTCAGTTTTGTTCCTACAGCTAACACATAGGAAATCGGCCATCATCTTACACTCTTGCATTTTTTTTTTTTTTTAATTTTTTGTGGGGGACGTAACTGTTCGTGAACATACCGTGACAAGTGTGTACATTATGTGTAGCTGACTTTGTGTGATATACGCACCCTCTGTGAAAATTAATTTCCTCTCTGAGGACAAATAAATTAGCTATCTATCTGACCACAACACTTCCACCCAGTTCTCCTCTGAATCATTCACATGTTCATTGACAAACTTCAGACGTGCTTTCTTGAGCAGGGGGACCTTGCGGGCGCTGCAGGATTTCAGTCCTTCACGGCGCAGTGTGTTACCAATTGTTTTGTTGGTGACTATGGTCCCAGCTGCCTTGAGATCATTGTCAAGATCCTCCCGTGTAGCTCTGTGCTGATTCCTCACCGTTCTCATGATCATTGAAACTCCACGAGGTGAGATCTTGCATGGAGCCCCAGACCGAGGCAGACTGACAGTTATTTTGTGTTTCTTCCATTTGTGAATAATCGCACCAACTGTTGTCACCTTCTTACCAAGCTGCTTGGTGATGGTCTTGTAGCCCATTCCAGCCTTGTGTAGGTCTACAATCTTGTCCCTGACATCCTTGGACAGCTCTTTGGTCTTGGCCATGGTGGGAAGTTTGGAATCTGATTGATTGATTGCTTCTGTAGACAGGTGTCTTTTATACAGGTAACAAGCTGAGATTAGGAGCACTCCCTTTAAGAGAGTGCTCCTAATCTCAGCTCATTATCTGTATAAAAGATACCTGGGAGGCAGAAATCTTGCTGATTGATAGGGGATCAAATACTTATTTCACTCATTAAAATGCAAATCAATTTATAACTTTTTTTAAATGCGTTTTTCTGGATTTTTTTGTTGTTATTCTGTCTCTCACTGTGAAAATAAACCTACCGTTAAAATTATAGACTGATCATTTCTTTGTCAATGGGCAAACGTACAAAATCAGCAGGGGATCAAATAAAAAAATTTTTTTTCCCCGCTATATAATATAATGACATTTACATAATGAAATTTAACTTATGGTTAATTTGAGAATTTTATCTACCTGATTATTTGACTCGTACTGATTATTTGTCCACTTTTAGGTAAAAAGTGAAATCGGCGATGTCACCATACTAATAAACAATGCTGGCATTGTCAGTGGTAAGAGGTTCATGGACACTCCCGATGCACTTGTTGAGAAGACACTCAGAGTTAATACAATGTCCCACTTTTGGGTAGGCTTGATTATATATTTCTATATATTTTTTCTCTCTATCATTTTTTTTTTTTTTTTTTTGGAAGTTGCTATTCTGTATAAGTGTTCATTTCTCTTTATGCATCTGTTTTAGACATATAAAGCATTTCTGCCTGCCATGACAGATAAGAACCATGGACATCTGGTCAGTGTTGCTAGTTCTGCTGGCTTGATAGGTATCAATGGACTGGCAGGTAATGCATTCACCTGTTTCCTTTTATCTTTCACACAACTGCTCTCTAGCCAGATGAGCTTCTGGAACAGTAACAAAGCCCTCCAGGACTTTGAGTCCATCAAACAACATGTTTTACAGACATCAATGTTTTTAAAAGTTTTGCAGCAGACATGATACACTCATACTTATTATACAACTTGTAGATCACAGTCTCTGAGTGTTTAAAGGTGTTTGCTATTTGAGAGTAATATCTCCTGATTTCATGTTGTGTTTGATCCCTTCAGGTGTGGTTAAATAAAATTGTAGACTAACGGGAAACAATTATCTGAGATGTCTCAATTGCAGCTTCACTACCATGTTTGTAAAAATGTCTCCTATTTTGCCCATTGTTTATCACAGATTATTGTGCAAGCAAATTTGCTGCCGTGGGTTTTGCTGAGTCTGTGGCCCTTGAGCTGATAGCTGCGGGGAAGGAAGGAATCAAAACCACAATCGTCTGCCCATACTTCATCAACACAGGCATGTTTGATGGCTGTGGGACAAAGTAAGCTTACACACAATTCATAACCAACCATATTTTTCTTACAAGAAGCAGCATTTGAACAGGAAACCAAAGACATAATTTAAGGAAAAATGCCTACTTTTGCAATAATGGTCCATCTATCAATATTACTTCACTCTCAAATTGTCAAGAGTTTTTCAGTTAGCCATAACCAAAATCTCTATTGGCAGGATTTTGCACACTGCTACAATTAAAACAGAAACAGAAAATAAAATTGTGATATAGTAGTGTGCTTATCATTTGGCAAAGGATGGTTGAGGTGGGATTCCATGCAAAGTGCAGTGTTCACATGCGCAGCTGATGATTGACATCTCAGAGTGGCTCCATTCACAGTCAGTAAATACCGCGTATGCTGTGAGTTTAACCTGCTTATTTTTCGACTCCTCCGTATCCTTGCGTTTGTTGCATACATTTTGTTCTTGCATTAATGTTACGTTTGTAGCAATTTTGCACTGTGACAGTCAGTTTGAGATAATGTAACTATGTAACTATATTTTATTGTGAAAATAATAGAATGTGATTATCATGCGCATCTTGTCAGTAAAGCCGGTTCTGTGATTAGTAGTAAATCTCCATCACGTGCTTTCAGATGGAGCGGCATTTACTACACAGAGTCGTAGTTCACTGAAAAAGCTACACAATATCACGTTCATTATCACAGGCGATGCATCGCCAATAATGAACGTGATATTGCGTAGCTTGTCATTGAACTACGGCTCTGTGTAGTAATGCCGCTCCATCTGAAAGCAAGTGTTGGGGATTTACTTTTAATCACAGAACCGGCTTTACTGACGAGATGCGCATGATAATCACATTTGATTATTTGCACAGCCCTAATTGTGTGTATCGGATAGTTTACAAAATCAAACGATTGGGACACTTTTTGTAATTGAAATTACTTGGAAAAAGTGTCTCAATCAACCAGAATTCACCCTACTGTTTGAAATCATGTTTGCATTACAATATGTTGTTTTAAACCCCAAATATCTTACTTATAACTTCGTTATATTTTACTTATAACTTCAATGTAATTCTTCATTAACAATTATTCAGTTATTTGTAATGTTAAATGTAAAAAAGAAACATTAAAATAATAATAAAAAAATTGAAAGTAGTTTCAATGTAGCTAGCTACTTTTTGATAGTAACTTGTAGTGTAGCTAGCTGCTTTTTCAGAAGGGTAGCTTGAATGTAGCCTAACTACTTTAATTTACGCGTAGCTTGTAGCTGGTCAAGCTACAGTTTCAGAGTAGCTTCCCCAACACTACAAATGGAGTATGTGTGAACCTGGCGTTAGCCCTCAGCATGCTCCTTTGCTGTCAGTACATGCCCAATGATGTTGCCTAGGGGCTGCGTCTACTACTACTATTGACCCTCCAAATGTATGAATAGCTCAAAAACATTAATAGGATTCTTAGAATTGCGTTTGTAGCATTTTTTCTTGTATTTGCTGTAACACCCTGTTGCAACACCTAACAAATATGTGCAAGAGCAAAAGAGGCTTTATGGCTATGGAATTTCCTCCTGAATTGGGCATAGAAATAAATGTAAAATACAGTTAATAATCCTCTTTAAAGTGCCCCTTAACCTAACCCAATCATACAGTAATTTTGGGGGTTCATTCTTTTGTAAACAGTTGCCACATCAATTACAACATGTGCCTTGTGTGCAGGTGGCCCCGACTGCTCCCCATATTGGAACCAGACTATGTTGCTAAGAGGATTGTCAGTGCCATTCTAACAGACCAAGTTTATGTTTTACTTCCAAAGTCCTTATACTTTTTAATGGCTTTGAAAGGGTAAGTTAACTCTGAGTTTTATATGATTATCTCAAACCTCTTCGGGTAGAAAATGGCATCTCCTGTTTGGAATGTTTAATTTATCTGTAACAGGGCTCCAAATTGTGACTAAAATGGTCGCATTTGCGACCAAAAATATTAATTTGTGAGTGAAGTTTTTGCTGAGGTCGCCACTGGCGACTATGTATATTTACATGCCTTTTTTCCTGATTGTTTTCCCATCACATCTTTTGTTACGTCACGTATTAAACTGAGACGATGCGCATCAAAGTTTTAGTGGAAAAAAGATTTTCAAACGGTGCTCATCTCTGCAGCACAGCAGCATTGACGCACACCTACGAAACGCAGCTCAGTTGTGCAGCGCGAGAGATCGGAATGACGGAGACGTGCAAGTAAAAGTGCACAAAAGCAGCGTCTATTTCGTGCACAACTTGAACAAATTACAACAGGTAAAGCTGTCAGCTGTGTGCATATTGGCAATATCATTAACAATTCTCGTTTATAATCATTACTAATATGGCTTCTTATCAAGATCGTCTGCTGTGTTCTGTTAATGTGTGAACTTCTTATTTGAAGCGTAGGCTACTTGCCGTCCAGTAATCGCAAAAAGCTTTGTGCTTTGTTAATTTTTAATAAACAGTATCGGCTTTAAAATAATGCCAAATTCATAATAAATTCAAACAACAAATACGGTTTTGGCGCTCTTTAATGTGACAGGCAAGATTGCTTTAGCGCCTCAGTTCAAGTGGCAAGTGAACCCATTATATCTTTATCTTTACTAGTACTATAGTACATAGTGAACATGAAATATCATCAAAAAGTAGGCTATTTTATAAGAGAGCCTGCAGTACAACTTAGCCTACTGAAATGTCTCATGTAAAAGCTCATTCAGTGTTTCAAACTGCAGAAACGTGTAAAGCTTGTAAACATTGCAACGTTATATACATTTACCTCAGAATAACCATTCGGTGTCCATAAGCTCATCAGTCAGCTAGAAAAATAACTGTAAAGAGGAGTATTTTGCTATATTTATGCGCTATTACATATTAATATTTCTACTTAACCTGTTATCTGCATGATTCAACTTGACCTATAAAATTGCATTGTACTAATCAACAAAAACAGACTGAATGTGTGTAAGACATATGACAACATTTATAGGATGCATTGAGGAGTATAAAAAAAAAACTCAAGTTGCGATGTGATGCTTATGGTCCATATTGGTACAGATTCTGATTAATAAACTATTCTTTGTGACTGTATATTTCAAGTTGGAAAAGACATTGTTCCCACTTTAAGTGAACCTTAGTTCCCAGATCATCTACAAGATGGATTCAAATGCTGATAAAGTCAAGAAAAAATGATACAAACACATGACAGTATGATTGAAATGTTAAAATGTAAAATAATAATAATGATAATAATAAATTAAACACGTTTATTCTGCGGCACCTAAAAAAATAATTTGGCGCCTAAGTTTTTTTCATATAGGAGCCAGTGGCTCCTTACTCTTTTTTTTTTTTTTTTTTTTTTTTTTTTTTTTTTTTTTTTTTTTTTTTTTTGGTCTGGAGCCCTGTGCAAAATGGTTTTATCTGTAAAAATCTTTCACATTATAAATATTTTTGTGCATCATGTCTTTCTAACATACTGGAGAGCCACAGTCCTGCACAGTTCAGCTTAAACCCTCATAAAAACTCACCTACCTGTAGCTTTTTTGTAACCATTCAGACATTGATTAGCTTGTTCGGGGGTGTTAGGTAAGGTTGAAGCAAAACTCAGCAGGACTGTGGCTCCCCAGGACAGACGTTCACCACCCCTGTACTAGTCGCTATGGGGAACATATAAAATCCCCACCGTGTAAAATCAGCGTTATTTACACCTCTGGTGCTTGTCCCCTAAATATAACTTCAAGCAGCAATTAACCTTTTGGGGTCTGAGAGGGTTTTGGGGCCCTGGAGAAATTTTTACATGCCCTGACGTTTGTGCTTTTTTCAGTTTCTTAAAAACATATTAATGGCTAAAGTCTGATTACACTGTAATCATCACAAACTGGGTTACAATAATATGTAAGCAACATGTATGTTTAAATTTGTATTTCTGAGAAAAGATGGTTTATGCTTGGTTAGTGAAAAAAAATTTTTTTTTCAAGTCACTGAAATATGGCCATGAAATACATACATACATACATACATACAGAACATTTGTTCACAAGACTTTTGAGAACTGAATGTGGTGGACTTGAGTTTTTGCTACAAAATGATGTGAAAATCATCCTGTTCACTCATTCACAGAAAACAATGTATTGATCTAACTTTTGTAAGATGTTTTGTGTTAGAAAGGCCGTATGTGAGGGAGTGACAATGGCCATGAATATTTAGTGATTCACACTTGAGATACAAAGGGCCTCCCATAATGAGCCATCAGTCAGTAATGTGTCTGTGAAGCAGGTGAGAAAGTATGTCAAGTCAAGTCACCATTATTTATATAGCGCTTTTTGCAATGCAGATTGTGTCAAAGCAGCTTTACAGTCTGAAACAGGGAAATAGTGTGTCGAAATAGTGTGCCGTTCTCCTCTGGCCAGACGAAACCAGCAGTTTAATTCTAGGTTGCAACAAAGTCAGATTGTGCAGATGACTCATTTGGGTTCCCGTGGTCTTGTCCCGATGGCCGTCTAGGTGACAAAGTCTTCGGAGGGGATCTGTCTCTGGGGCTCGTCTAGTTGACATGATGACATTGTCAACTCATCTCCGCTGACATTCAGGGCTGTCAAGGTCGTCTCTCTGTGCTGATCCTCCATCTGGTCTGGATATGGACTGGATCCAGGTGGCTGCAGTGACCATCTGATCTGGATACAGTCTGGATCTGGTGGCTACAGTGACCTCGGAAAAAGAAAGAAACTAATTTTAGCGTAGATGCCAGTCTTCTAACGATGTAACAAGTACATCGGGTGGTATGGGAAGTGTTCCCTGTTCTGGTTGACCTAATTAATACAGCCTAACAATCCTTTAACGGATTTGATGTGTAAGCCAGGTTAAAGAGATGTGTTTTTAATCTAGATTTAAACTGACAGAGTGTGTCTGCCTCCTGAACAGTGTTAGGTAGATTGTTCCAGAGTTTGGGAGCTAAATAGGAAAAGGATCTGCCACCCACAGTTGATTTTGATATTCTAGGTATTATCAAATGGCCAGAGTTTTGAGGTTGTAGCGGACGTGAAGGACTATAATGCAATAAAAGCTTGCTTAGTAATTAGCAAGATTTTAAAATGTATACGATGTTTAATAGGGAGCCAGTGCAATGTGGACAACTGGGCTAATATGGTCATACTTCTTGGTTCTAGTAAGAACTCTAGCTGCTGCATTTTGAACCAGGTGAACTTTGTTTATTAAAGTTTTGGTTGACTTTTTTTTTTCTAGGCTTGATTGTGTGTATGGGTTGCAGTCTAACATGTTAATGCTTAGTTTTTAAAAAATGCATTATTTTTCACATAATTTACCTTTATTCTACAACGCTCTGTCCCTTTTACGATGAATGCTGTGATGATTTCCTGATTTTATGAAGCCCCTCCCTCAGAAATACGCAGTGGGCTCAGACTGGTTAGCTGGTCCAGTGTGTTTTGATTCGCTAAACCGCTTAGTGCGAATTCAGAAATGCCACACCCCTCACCTCAGTGGCATGTGCTTCGGTGTTGTATTGTAAACAGTGGCGTCGTCAATATTGCTTATCAATTTGAGCCCGATTGAGATCCAGAGAATATTAGTGAAGAGGATCGCGCAGAACCTACAAGCACGGCTCTTACAGGACGTTTCAGAATGGTATGATATTTTGTTTGTTGTTATCTCATACTTTTAAATACGCTGTTATTTGTAAATGCTACTGCTTATGTTAGCTTTTAATATACGTTTTTATCCTGATTAAAGCTTTAATATAGCAGAATACATGATTGTATTCACTGCAACCGCGTGTGCGTCCATCTTTAATGCTTCTCATAGGTATTTGAAAAATGTCTGTCTGTCTGTCTATACACATAAAGGTCCAGTTTTACTAACAGCTTCAGCAGTGCCAAAAGATGCCCAAACCGTCTTTTGCCGTTAAAATAGTACTGTCAGGTTTTACTAAAGATGTGCAGTGACGAATTAGAGCTGGAAAGGCATGGACACAGTTATTTTTGTGGCTGACCTTATTGAATATGCATTTCTAGGAGTTTCCCTTTCAGACGCAAAATTTATGGGAAGAGAGTATTCAAATGAATCATGCAATGAGATTTAGTAACGTTTGCGCTCGTCAAATTACTGGCATTTGCGCCATTATTTAATACCCCAAAAAAGCATGTCTTAAACTATTGTGCGCTTGAAATGGCTGCAATTATTGTTGCTAGGAGAGGCACCGCAGAGAACAGAGAGCATGTGGTAGAAGGGAGAGGATTTTTTCCAAACATTCATTTATTTTGAATGCCAGAAGAACACATTATCCGAACATATCGTTTGCCAAACCATGTTATTTTTAATTTGCTTCAGGAAATAAAAGACGTCTTGGAACCCTCATCTAGGAGTCACGCAATACCAGCTCTATCAAAACTGTTAATTGCAACCCTTAATTTTTTGGCCTCCGGTTCTTTTCAATGTACTGTGGCTTATTTCTTTATTGTTTATTCGCGACTACTCTAATTTGCGCTGCACTTGGTATATTGCATTGGTCGATATGTAAATAAGATGTTGCATCTGTGTTCTTTAATTTCACGTGTTGTTAATAAATCACCTGCAGACATTTCCACGCCCATCGGCGCTGTTTTAGAATTGCGCGCTCGTGCTAATTTGCCCTGTTTAGTAAAACTGGCCCAAAGTGTATAATTGGAACAGTTCATTGATGGAGCTGAGCTGACGAGCTGATGATCTGAATGAGAGAGAGAGATGCAGAGCAGGGGGATGCGAGGAACAGGATTAAGAACCGCTGCTTTAGAACATTGATTTTGAAACTTGTGAATCCGTTAGAATCGTTAGAAAACAAAATCACGATTCATGTATGAATAGATTTTTTTTCATGCACTCCTAGTTTTGACGGCATGGCAACAACTCTTCCTCTTCTGTAAAGCAACGCAACATGGCCTTGCCCCCTTTGTTGCATGTTCCCGGGGTAGGGTTTATGTAAATTTCTGGGTTTGTGATGTCACCAACCCAGGAAGTAGCTTGTTGTAGTCCCTACCAGCTGTATTTCATTAAAATGCCAGAATTTTAAAAGACAGTATCTCCGTTTGCATTGAACTTTCAGCGTCGCAACTTTGAAGATATTGTTTATGCTCAAAAAGCAACATTACACACTAACTAATGTTAAAAAAGTGAAATCACAATCAACCACCCCTTTAAGTGTGCAGAGCAAACACCCAATAGAGCATTACAATAATCTAACCTTGAGGTCATGAACACATGAATTAACATTTCTGCATTTGCCATTGAGAGCATAGGTTGTAATTTAGATATATTTTTGAGATGGAAAAATGCAGTTGTACAAATGCTAGAAACGTGGCTTTTGAAGGAAAGATTGCTATCAAATAGCACACCTTAACTGATGATGAAGAATTGACAGAGCAGCCATCAAGTATTAGACAGTGTTCTAGTTTATTAAATGCGGAGGTTTTTGGTCCTATAATTCACACTTTTTTTTTTTTTTTTTTTTGTTTGTTGTGTTTTTTTTTCAGAATTAAACAGTAAGAAATTACTAGTCATCCAGTTTTTTTATATCAACTATGCATTCGTTAGTTTTGCAAATTGGTATGTTTCGTCGGGCCGTGAAGAAATATAGAGATGAGTATCATCAGCATAACGGTGAAAGCTAACACCAGGTTTCCTAATGATATCTCCCAAGGGGAACAAGTAAAGCGTGAAAAGTAACAGTCCTAGTGCTGAACCTCGAAGTACTCCATACTGCACTTGTGATTGGTATGATTCCTCTTCATTCACTGCCACGAATTGATGGCGGTCAGATAAGTAAGATTTGAACCATGCCAATGCACTACCTCTGATGCCAACATAATTTTCTAGCCTATTCAAAAGAATGTTAGGGTCGAAAGTGTCAAAAGCAGTGCTAAGATTCAGTATCACTAATAGAGAGATAGAACCGCGATCAGATGATAAGAGCAGGTCATTTGTAACTCTAATGAGAGCAGTTTCAGTACTATGATATGGTCTAAATTAGGGCTGTAGTCAAGTCCACCTTTGTCAAGTCCAAGACCAGGACTATCGAGTCAGAGTCAAGACCGAGTTCAAAAGAGACAGTCAAAACAGAGAAAGTAAAAAGAAGAATCTTCTTCAAGACCACGTACTTAACTATTGATAATTTATGTGATGCAAGAGAGCATATCTTCTATTCTAAGATAATCATTTTGCATTTATATTGATAATGATAAAAAAGCATGTGCAGAGTAACAACACTGCAGGATCAAATTAGGCCATTTTATTTACTTTAGGTACAACAATATCACTAAATTCACATAAGCTGAAGTGCAACTTCACCTTTTCAGTATTTTTATTATAGTGTAACAATCACATTCTGGGCTGCCAATGGAAAATGTTACAAATAACAAGTAACATAAGTGTCACTAAAAATCGACATGTTCCAACTCTTGAACTTATTACTTGTTCTAAAGCAGGGTGTCCAAACTCAGTTCTGGAGGGCCAGTGTCCTGTAGATTTTAGCTCCAACTTGCCTCAGCACACCTGCCTGAAAGTTTCTAGTATGCCTAAGACCTTGATTAGCTGGTTCAGGTGTGTTTAATTAGGGTTGGGGCTGAACTCTGCAGGACACCAGCCCTCCAGGACCGAGTGTCGAGACCCCTGTCCTAAAGAACCCAAAGTACAATGTAACCAAAAAATAAACCAAAGGAGCATTTTTTATCAGCCCTCCCAAGCAAGGCTGTTTAACATTAACACCTTCAGCTGCACCATGCATTTGTTTGCTGTTTGCCTTAGGCCATATAATATAGGTGTTACATTTGCGGTACTTCCCCCTGGGATCTGTATAGTAGGTTTGCTGCGATAGTCGGATGGTGTTACCGGTGTTAAGCTGTGGCCATTTTTTTTATAGTAGGAATAAAAATTTAGTTCCGTTAGAGAAGAGACAATATAAAAACTGAACGAATGACGAATGACAGTCACATCACAGATCAGCAGCAGGTGTCAGATTCCATTTATCACGTGAGGAGAGTGAGCTGAGCTGACTGAAAATAAGAGTGAGATGAGACAGACCAGATGATGGCGGAAGAGAAATGAAATGCAAAAGCTCCTGTTTGGTGATATTTTGGATTTTAAATGCCTGTTGACTTTTGCCGTTTATCTAAGGTGATTTTGGAAGGTTTTTTTTATTAGTTTCTTAGGCTATTTATTTGGTTCCACAATGTTTGCTTATTTTTACTTTATTTCATTTTTTGTGTAATTTATTTATTTTTATTTTACATTAAAGGGTTAGTTCACCCCAAAATTAAAATTGTCATCAATTACCCACCCTCATGTCATTCCAAACCCATAAGACCTTCGTTCATCTTCAGACCCTCCATAGACAGCAACACAACTGTAATGTTCCCAGGTCCAGAAACGTAGTAAATACATCAGTAAAAGAGTCCATGTGACATCAGTGGCTCAGCTTCAGTTTTGCGACACTACGAGAGTACTTTTTTTGCGCAAAGAAAACAAAAATAACATAATTTACTCAATTCTTCTCCCCCGTGTTACGTCTTCCGCCATTTTGGAGAGTACCCAAGAATGTATTTGACGTAATCGGCGTTATTTACGTTCGGGGGAAAATCGCGCATGAACGTATAATCTGCGTAATAAGCGTTGATTATGCTTAGGGGAAAGCATGTGATTGTCTACTATTGTGATACTCTCTAAAATGGTGGAAGACGTAACTCGGGGGAGAAGAATTGAATAAATTGTTATTTTTGTTTTCTTTGTGCAAAAAAAAAAAAAAACAAATATTCTCGTAGCGTCGCAAAACTGAAGCTGAGCCACTGATGTCACATGGACTCTTTTACTGATGTATTTACTACTTTTCTGGACCTGGGAACATTTCAGTCGCATTGCTGTCTATGGAGGGTCAGATTTAATCAAAAATATCTTAATTTGCGTTCCGAAGATGAATGAAGGTCTTACGGGTTTGGAATGACATGAGGGTGAGTAATTAATGACATAATTTTTATTTTGGGGTGAACTAACCCTTTAAGGTGTATTCTGTGCCTCCAGGCTTTATTCGTTTTGCTAATAAACAATCTGTTGCTTATTCATTTGGTTGCACAGCATTTGCTGATTTTCAGTTTTTTACATTACATTTTACAACGAACTGTTTGTAAAACCAAATTGTATTATGCCACTCGCCGACATGTGTCTGTGTCCAAAATGAAAATGATTGATGCCTCCGCGCAGCATGCACACCTGGAGCCAGGCATATGATGCAGCCATGCATTTATCGGGCTACCAGTGTTAATGCCCGTTCTAGATGGATTGTGAATTAAACCAATAACATTACCAGTTTTCTGAACAAGCGCTCTCCATCAATGGTTTTGTTTTGAAAGAGAAAAAAAGCATATATAGCTGAACTCGGTCGAGACCAACTAGAACATTTGGCGAGTCCAGTGACCAAGTCCGAGACAAGTCCGAGTGCAAATACCAACGAGTCCAAGACAAGTCCGAGACGACAGAAAAACGTCTTGAGTCCGTACTCTAGTCTGAGACCAGACTGGAGTACTACAGCACTGGTCTAAATGAACTGGAAATCCTGACTGGAAATCCTCACAGATACCATTTTTCTCTAAGAAGGAATATAGTTGTGATGATACTAACTTTTCTAGTATCTTTGACAGAAAAGGGAGATTCGAGATCGCTCTGTAATTAATGAATTCTTTGGGGTCAAGTTGTGTTTTTTTTTTTTTTTTTTTTTTTTTTTTTTTTTTTTTTTTTAATGAGAGGCTTTATAACAGCCAGTTTGAAGGTTTTGGGACATATCCTAATTATAGTGACCACTAGGGCTGCACGATATTGGGAAAAAACTCACATTGCGATATTTCATTTTTCTGCAATTTATATATTGCGATATGAAAAAAAAAATCACCAGGTGACTTGAATAGCTCTATTTGGAAAAAAATAATCAATGATTGGGGTGATTTTGTAGGTCAGTAAATCAGCATAGAAAATAAACAAATTACAAGCATAGATAAATATAATAGAACAAAGATACAAATGAAATAAACGGTGCTTTACATTTTTTTCAGGTAAGTCTGAACAGTATTCAGGTAAAGAAATTGAATAATCAAATGTAAAATAACACTGCATAGTCTTCACTGTATAAATTAAATCTAATAAATCTGTGTTAAAGCTACAAAAGTGATTTTTCTAAGTTTTGTTGTTTGATTACCATTATTATGGTACAAAAAGCCTCATTAAACTGCTGTGAACCAATATACTGTTACACATCCATTTTCTTTCTCAATTGTTTACCTTCACCTAAGCCATAAGCAACTTACAAGGATACTTGCAGGGATAAGCATTTTGACACAATTTCACACAAATAGATGCGGAAGTGAATGGAATTGTGTTCACATGCATCTGCGTGGCTCTCACCGTGTCTACACCAGACGCAAGTGGCGCGACGCGACAAAATACTGAACCCATTATAATCAGTGATGCTGTCAGATGCTTTGCAAGCAATGACTGCCTTAAGTCTGGAACTCATGGACATCATCAAAGATTGGGTTTCCTCTTTTGTGATGCTTTGCCAGGCCTTTACTGCAGCTTACTTCAGTTATTGTCTGTTTTTGGTCTTTCTACCTTTAATTTTGTTTCAGCAAGTTAAATGCATGCTCAACGGGTTGAAATCAGGAGATTGACTTGGCGGTTTCAGAATATTCCACTTTTTTACCTTCAAAAACTCCTGGGTTGCTTTTGCAGTATATTTTGGGTCGTTTCCATTTGTACTATGAAGCACCGTCCAATCAACTTTGCTGCATTTGGCTGAATCTGGGCAGAGAGTATATCCCTATACACTTCAGAATTCATCCGGCTGCTTCTGTCTTCTGTCACGTCATCAATAAACCCCAGTAACCCAGTGCCACTGAAAGCCATGCATGCTCATGCCATCACACTGCTCCCCCATGTTTCATAGATGTTGTATGCTTTGGTTCATGAGCTGTTCCAAGCCTTCTCCATACGTTTTTTCTTCCCGTCATTCTGGTATAGGTTGATCTTAATTTCAGCCGTCCAAAGAATGCTTTTCCAGAAGTGGTCTGGCTTTTTTAGATGTTTTTTTGGCAAAGTCTAAAGGCCCGGGTATACTTCACTTTCCACGCTCCTTTCCGTCTCGCGCACAGCCGCATCCGCACAGCTTTCAAAGCATACTCATCCGTGGATGAGCGCGGATTGCCGAGTTTGACACATGCGCAGTACAGTTGTTTGGACTCGAGTCTCTGCTGCCTTTTTCTTGTGCATGTGCTGTTGTACGTGCACCATCCGCGTGGTCTCAAAAAACTGCCTGCACATGGATGGGTTGCGTAGCTGTCCGCGAGCCCTCCTGATGACGAAAATGACGTAATGCGGACGGTGCGCGGACATGGACGGCCAAAGTATACTTTGGCCTTTATCTGGCCTTGTTTGCACCTTGTGGTGAACCCTCTGTAATTTTGCTCTTATGAAGTATTCTCTTGATTGTAGACTTTGACAGTGACACACCTACCTCCTGGAGAGTGTTCTTCTCTTGGCTGGATGTTGTGATGGTTTTTCTTTACATGGGGAGGATCCTCTGATCATCCACCTCTGTTGTCCTCCGTGGACGTCCATGCATTTTTATGTTGCTGAGCTCACCAGTGCGCTCTTTTTTTTTTTTTTTTTTTTTTTTTTTTTTCTCGATGTACCAAACTGTTGATTTGGCCACTGCAAAAATGTTCCTGCTATCTCTCTGATGGATTTGTTTTGTGTTTTTAAAGTCCCCCTGTAGTCAAATATTTTATCCCTTAAAACTCATCTTTGATCATCAAAATGACACATTTAAATGTTTTTTCTTGTGAAAATAATTTTCTCATGCCTTAAAATAGCTTGAATGTAACTACACCCTTGCCTCATTTACTATACGCGGATCTATGAATATGCAAATTAGCCCCGCCTCCACTCAGTCACACCAAACAGCGCCTCCTGATCCACTGAACTGTAGTAAACGCGAAACAATGGCGTACACGGATAATGACTGATAAAACTGTTTTACTAGCGGACAACTACAGTGAATACTGTAACATTCGTTAAAGTTACTTACTTGACGATGTTGTGTTTTAAAATGCCATTAAGACTGAATGCAGCCGTTTGTGATTCCAATTCGCGGCTGTGAGCATACGCGTGTGAAATGCAGACGCTGATGCAGGAGAGACTCCGGGCTACTTTTCCGCTATTGCCACGGGTTATAATGCAAGTTAGCGGTTCTAAATTCACATTAAACCGTGGCTTCATGGGTTTTTTGCTGTAGTTTATTTTTGGTTTTGTGCTGGTATTAGTATATTTTGCATGCTAGTGATAAGAATCTAACCCTTGGCGTGATTGGTTGTTGAATTTTGTGACGTAGCAAACCGAGGGCTGTTTCAAACCATGTTTCTGGGTCTACCTTTGGGAAACTACAGTTTTAAGGAGAAAATACTCAGCAATGGTGTTGATTAATGGATTGGTTTGTTTAAAAGCATATTAAAAACACAACATAGACAAATAGCATAAAAAACTTGATTTTCACTACAGGGGGACTTTAAGCCTAACAATTGTCTGTTTCACTTGTATGGAGAGCTCCATTGACTGCATGATGTGGGTTCACAGCAGCAGCATCCAAATGCAAATGGCGCACTTAGAATCAACTCCAGACCTTTTACCTGCTTAATAGATGTAGAAATAACAAAGGAATAGCCCACATCTGTCCATGAAATGGCTTTTGAGTCAACTGTCCAATTACTAATGTTCCCTTGAAAAAGGGGGAAGGTACATATTAAAGAGCTGTAATTCCTTAAGGGAATTTGCCCTTTGTGTTCCTCATATTTATAATCCTGTGGATCAGGAAGCCATGGCTGGACAATTTCATGCTCCTAGTCACCCTGGTGTGCTAAAAAATGTAAATATGAATGGGAATATACTTCAGAGATATTTTACTCATAAGAATTTCTAGGGGTGCCAATAATTGTGGCCAACATTCATTGGAGAAAAACATTTATTTCATCATGAGATTTTCTCCCCACTTTCAATTGTTTTACTTCAATGATAGGTTAAAATTTTGTGAATTTTGAGTGAAAGATCAAAAGGATAAACAATGCAGATTTATTTTCACAGCCGCCTTTGCTCATATATATATATATATATATATATATATATATATATATATATATATATATATATATATATATATATGTATATATGTGTGTGTGTGTATGTGTGTGTGTGTATGTATACAAAAAAAAATAAAACAGCTGTTTATGAAACACTATGTGTATGTATACAAAAAAAAAAAAAACAGCTGTTTATGAAACACTGCATTCTATAGGGCCATTGCTAACTATTGACTGAACAGTTGACCTCTGCGTTATGAAGGGCCTCCATAACTGTACTACAGTACAATATAGGTAATGGCATATGTTTCATGTTTACATTGGGCACTCTCCACCAGGTACAATATTCTGATTGTTTGCATCTTGTTTTTAAGCCCATAAATAAGAATGTAGGCCTACTCGTTCTAATAAATTTATATTGTAATGTACTCATTCTACTAGATTAAAATCATCTTAACATTGCTGGTAGGTTATCATTGCACAAATCAACACACTCTCTACATTTAAAAAATAAAAACTAGAAGAGTTCTAAACTAATGCGCTGCCGCTGTCGTATCTCACACACATATCAGTCACTCACACAGATCATGTTGCGCGCGCACATACATTCTTTTTAGCGCTTATCCACAGTGGAGAGAGAGCACGTGCACATGGTTGCCAGGTTGACAAAAATAAGCAACACACTTAGCAGACATTTCCGTATTGTGCAAGTGGGAAGCTCTGTTTTGCAGAGATTGACTAATATAAGCTCCTAAAACTTACTGCCAGATTCTGGAAGATCAATTCTTCAAACAGTGGTACAAGAGGATGTGGTGCTGGTCCTTCAAGAGTCACTCAAAACTTATCTGTCTATAAAGCCTTTGAAAAATCAGTCTTAATGTATTTCACAACACTTCAGCATGCTATTTTTGAGGGTAATTTTTTAGGATTTTTTACCCAAGCAAAGTCCCTGAGAACCTGACACGTTGCACTTGTGGAGACTCCAAGAAGGTTGCAGTTCTGGAAAATGATGGGGCTGGAGACTAAATGGTTCCTGATGGTTTCTCACCTAATTCCTCACCTTAATTCTTCATTCTTTTGCAGTTAACAAGTGTCTTTTCTTCTCCACCTGTTTTTTCTGACTCATTTCGCTGCCCACTGGTCATGCCCTAACTTTTCAAATTCTATTATTGCATTAGTATTGCATTCTTCTCATGGGCATTTAATAATTTTTGACTTTCAGTCAAACACTTTTCACACAGGGCCATGTGGGTTTGGATTTTGTTTTCCCTTCATAAAAAAAAAAAATCTTCATTTAAAAACTGCATGTTGTGTTTACTTGTGTTATATTTGATTAATATTTAAATTTGTTTGAGGATCTGAAACATTAAAGTGTGACAAACATGCAAAAAAATAAAAAATCAGGAAGGGGGCAAACAATTTTTCACATCACTGTGTGTATATATATATATATATATATATATATATATATATATATATATATGTATGTATGTATGTATGTATATATGTATGTATGTGTGTGTGTGTGTGTGCTGTCAATCGATTAAAAAAATTTAATCGCGTTAATCACAGTCCTGGACTGTGATTAATCATGATTAATCACAAATTTAAAATACTAGGATTTACCTGTAAATGTCTTGAAATAAAGAAATGCATGACAAGCTAATCTAAGGAAACAGAACCTTTCACACCTCCGCCAGGTATGAGACATGAGCCTTATTATTCTTTTATCATAATTCTTTTGTTTTTATTCAGCCATTATTAGCCTTTATACTGGCAATAAAATGTTTACTAAGCCACATCGCTTCAATCCAAGTATACATTTACCCAACTATTTTCAAAAGTATTTCTAAATAAATACAACAAAACATTTTCTTGCAACCTTACGTGAAGTATTATGACAAAATGCATTATGAAGAAAAATTGGACCTGTTCTGCAGGTGCATTAGAGTTAATATTAGCATCATGCTTCGTAAGACAATTTATGAGATTAATAGTACACTTTTACTCACAACTCACTTCAAACCACCATTGAGTGTTTGTAATAACTTCCTTTTGCGATCACGTGGAATTTGGTCGTTTACTGTTGTTAAAATATGCTATTTATAGCCTTTTATATCGCTGCACAAATTAGCTTAGATGTACACATTCATCTCAAGAAAATCACATACAAACCATATCCTATCGTAATCGTGTTTATTATCTTATATAATCTATAGTGGCTGTTGTCATGTTTATTTCTGCTGTGTAAAAGCCTTAACATGTATGCTCTGGCTGAAACTCACGTTGTTTGTGATGTTACAACCGCCTCTCCGTTCTTAAGTTGCCATGTATACATTCCAAGTATAATACACATTAGTAAAAGGATCTATTTTAATTTTTATTTGTCTATATAGACTTTGGGCAGCCGCGGGACATTATAAAAGTAGCCCAAAAAACCGCAACCCACGGTTCTGTAATTTTTCCCGCAACTGTATTTTCAAAATAGTCCACTTGTGCCGCTACCCTGGCAACACGGGTTCGCTGTACCCTCATCACACAATGATAGATAACCTTCCGCACTGCGATGACGGCAGGAAGTTGGAGTCAAACCTGATCAAACGATTAATTTACGTTAAAAAAATATTAACGTGTTAAAGTTTTTAGATTAATCGCATGCGTTAACGCGTTAACGTTGACACCCCTAATATATACACACACATATACATATACAGTGGGTACGGAAAGTATTCAAACCCCCTTAAATTTTTCACTCTTTGTTATATTGCAGCCATTTGCTAAAATCATTTAAGTTCATACACACAGCACCCCATATTGACAGAAAAACACAGAATTGTTGACATTTTTGCAGATTTATTAAAAAAAAAAAAACTGAAATATCACATGGTCCTAAGTATTCAGACCCTTTGCTCAGTATTTAGTAGAAGAACCCTTTTGATCTAATACAGCCATGAGTCTTTTTGGGAAAGATGCAACAAGTTTTTCACACCTGGATTTGGGGATCCTCTGCCATTCCTCCTTGCAGATCATCTCCAGTTCTGTCAGGTTGGATGGTAAACATTGGTGGACACCCATTTTTAGGTCTCTCCAGAGATGCTCAATTGGGTTTAAGTCAGGGCTCTGGCTGGGCCATTCAAGAACAGTCACGGAGTTGTTGTGAAGCCACTTATTTTAGCTGTGTGCTTAGGGTCATTGTCTTGTTGGAAGGTAAACCTTCGGCCCAGTCTGAGGTCCTGAGCACTCTGGAGAAGGTTTTCGTCCAGGATATCCCTGTACTTGGCCGCATTCATCTTTCCCTCGATTGCAACCAGTCATCCTGTCCCTGCAGCTGAAAAACACCCCCACAGCATGATGCTGCCACCACCATGCTTTACTGTTGGGACTGTATTGGACAGGTGATGAGCAGTGCCTGGTTTTCTCCACACATACCGCTTAGAATTAAGGCCAAAAAGTTCTATCTTGGTCTCATCAGACCAGAGAATCTTATTTCTCACCATCTTGGAGTCCTTCATGCGGGCTTTCATGTGTCTTGCACTGAGGAGAGGCTTCCGTCGGGCCACTCTGCCATAAAGCCCCGACTGGTGGAGGGCTGCAGTGATTGTTGACTTTCTACAACTTTCTCCCATCTCCCGACTGCATCTCTGGAGCTCAGGCACAGTGATCTTTGGGTTCTTCTTTACCTCTCTCACCAAGGCTCTTCTCCCCCGATAGCTCAGTTTGGCCGGATGGCCAGCTCTAGGAAGGGTTCTGGTCGTCCCAAACATCTTCCATTTAAGGATTATGGAGGCCACTGTGCTCTTAGGAACCTTAAGTGCATTCTGTCTCTGAGCTCTTCAGGCAGTTCCTTTGACCTCATGATTCTCATTTGCTCTGACATTCACTGTGAGCTGTAAGGTCTTATATAGACAGGTGTGTGGCTTTCCTAATCAAGACCAATCAATATAATCAAACACAGCTGGACTCAAATGAAGGTGTAGAACCATCTCAAGGATGATCAGAAGAAATGGACAGCACCTGTGTTAAATATGTGTCACAGCAAAGGGTCTGAATACTTAGGACCATGTGATATTTCAGTTTTTCTTTTTTAATAAATCTGCAAAAATGTCAACAATTCTGTCAAATTTTCCTGTCAATATGGGGTGCTGTGTGTACATTGAGGAAAAAAAATGAACTTAAATGATTTTAGCAAATGGCTGCAATATAACAAAGAGTGAAAAATTTAAGGTGGTCTGAATACTTTCCGTACCCACTGTGTATGTGTGTGTGTGTGTGTGTGTGTGTGTGTGTATATATATATATATATATATGTATATGTGTGTGTGTATATATATATATATATATATATATATATATATATATATATATATATATATATATATATATATATATATATACACACACACATACATACATACACACACACACACACACACACTCTCACCGGCCACTTTATTAGGTACACCTGTTCAATTGCTTGGTAACACAAATTGCTAATCAGCCAATCACATGGCAGCAACTCAATGCATTTAGGCATCTAGATGTGGTGAAGATGACTTGCTGAAGTTCAAACCGAGCATCAGAATGGGGAAGGGGATTTAAGTGACTTTGAATGTGGAATGGTTGTTGGTGCCAGATGGGCTGGTCTGAGTATTTCAAAAACTGCTGATCTACTAGGATTTTCACGCACAACCATCTCTAGGGTTTACAGAGAATGGTCCGAAAAGAGAAAATTTCCAGTGAGCAGCAGTTGTGTGGACGAAAATGCCTTGTTGATGTCAGAGGAGAATGGGCAGACTGGTTAGAGATGATAGAAAGGCAACAGTAACTCAAATAACCACTCGATTACAACCAAGGTATGCAGAATATCATTTCTGAACGCACAACACGTCGAACCTTGAAGCAGATGGGCTACAGCAGCAGAAGACCACACCGGGTGCCGTTCCTGTCAGCTAAGAACAGGAAACGCAGGCTACAATTCATACAGGCTCACCAAAATTGGACAATAGAAGATTGCAAAAACGTTGCCTGGTCTGATGAGTCTTGATTTCTGCTGTGACATTCAGATGGTAGGGTCAGAATTTGATGTAAAGAACATGAAAGCATGAATCCATCCTGCCTTGTCTCAATGGTTCAGGCTGCTGGTGGTGGTGGTATAATGGTGTGGGGGATATTTTTGGCACACTTTGGGCCCCTTAGTACCAATTGAGCATCGTTTAAACGCCACAGCCTACCTGAGTATTGTTGCTGACCATGTCCATCCCTTTATGACTACAGTGTACCCATCTTCTGATGGCTACTTCCAGCAGGATAATGCACCATGTCACAAAGCTCAAATCATCTCAGACTGGTTTCTTGAACATGACAATGAGTTCACTTTACTCAAATGGCCTCCACAGTCACCAGATCTCAATCCAATAGAGCACCTTTGGGATGTGGTGGAACGGGAGATTCGCATCATGGATGTGCAGCCGACAAATCTGCAGCAACTGCGTGATGCTATCATGTCAATATGGACCAAAATCTCTGAGGAATGTTTCCAACACCTTGTTGAATCTATGCCACGAAGAATTAAGGCAGCTCTGAAGGCAAAAGGGGGTCCAAGGTGCAAGGTGTAGCTAGCAAGGTGTACCTAATAAAGTGGCCAGTGTGTGTGTGTGTGTGTGTGTGTGTGTGTGTGTGTGTGTGTATATATATATATATATATACACACACACACACACACACACACACACACACACACACACACACACACACACACACACACAGTATCTCACAAAAGTGAGTACACCCCTCACATTTCAGCAACAATTTTAGTATATCTTCTCAAGGGACAATACTGCACAAATGAAACTGGGATATACAGGTGCATCTCAATAAATTAGAATGTCGTGGAAAAGTTCATTTATTTCAGTAATTCAACTCAAATTGTGAAACTAGTGTATTAAATTCAATGCACACAGACTGAAGTAGTTTAAGTCTTTGGTTCTTTTAATTGTGATGATTTTGGCATTTAACAAAAACCACCAATTCACTATCTCAAATTAGAATATGGTGACATGCCAATCAGCTAATCAACTCAAAACACCTGCAAAGGTTTCCTGAGCCTTCAAAATGGTCTCTCAGTTTGATTCACTAGGCTACACAATCATGGGGAAGACTGCTGATCTGACAGTTGTCCAGAAGACAATCATTGACACCCTTCACAAGGAGGGTAAGCCACCAACATTCATTGCCAAAGAAGCTGGCTGTTCACAGAGTGCTGTATCCAAGCATGTTAACAGAAAGTTGAGTGGAAGGAAAAAGTGTGGAAGAAAAAGATGCACAACCAACCGAGAGAACCGCAGCCTTATGAGGATTGTCAAGCAAAATCGATTCAAGAATTTGGGTGAACTTCACAAGGAATGGACTGAGGCTGGTGTCAAAGCATCAAGAGCCACCACACACAGACGTGTCAAGGAATTTGGCTACAGTTGTCGTATTCCTCTTGTTAAGCCACTCCTGAACCACAGACAACGTCAGAGGCGTCTTACCTGGGCTAAGGAGAAGAACTGGACTGTTGCCCAGTGGTCCAAAGTCCTCTTTTCAGATGAGAGCAAGTTTTGTATTTCATTTGGAAACCAAGGTCCTAGAGTCTGGAGGATGGGTGGAGAAGCTCATAGCCCAAGTTGCTTGAAGTCCAGTGTTAAGTTTCCACAGTCTGTGATGATTTGGGGTGCAATGTCATCTGCTGGTGTTGGTCCATTGTGTTTTTTGAAAACCAAAGTCACTGCACCCGTTTACCAAGAAATTTTGGAGCACTTGCTTCCTTCTGCTGACCAGCTTTTTAAAGATGCTGATTTCATTTTCCAGCAGGATTTGGCACCTGCCCACACTGCCAAAAGCACCAAAAGTTGGTTAAATGACCATGGTGTTGGTGTGCTTGACTGGCCAGCAAACTCACCAGACCTGAACCCCATAGAGAATCTATGGGGTATTGTCAAGAGGAAAATGAGAAACAAGAGACCAAAAAATACAGATGAGCTGAAGGCCAAATGGCGCTTTTCCACTGCGTGGTACAACTCGGCTCGGCACAGTTCAGTACGGCACGGCTTGGTTCGGCTCGGTTTGCATTTCCACTGCAGTTTAGCACCGCTTTAGAGTGGGCGGGATTATTTACATGTTATAATTGCGCCGCCTCTACTGCCGAGACTCCTGAAAAACTTTTTCATTCTGCGTCGCTCCATCAAGCTCTCGCTGGATCCGCTCCCACATGCTTCAAGGCTACCACCATTATTCCAGTCCCGAAGAAGCCATCTCAATCCTGCTTCAATGACTACCGTCCAGTCGCACTTACTTCTATCCTCATGAAGTGCTTTGAAAGGCTAGTCATGCATCATATCAAGTCTGCCCTCCCCCCCTCCCTGGACCCCTTCCAGTTTGCATATCGGTCCAACCGCTCGACCGATGATGCCATCTCCACTGCCCTCCACTCAGCACTCACACATCTGGACAAAAAAGACTTGTACGTCAGAATGCTGTTCATAGACTTCAGTTCAGCATTCAACACAATCATCCCTCAACAGCTCATTCACAAACTGGTCCAGCTGGGGCTCAACACCTCGCTGTGCAACTGGCTGTTGGACTTCCTGACTGGGAGACCTCAGGCAGTACGGGTCGGCAGTAACACATCCAGCACCATCACACTTAACACAGGGGCCCCTCAAGGATGTGTGCTGAGCCCCCTCCTCTTCACTCTGCTGACCCATGACTGCACTCCGTCACACAGCTCCAACCTCTTCATTAAGTTTGCGGACGACACGACTGTGGTGGGTCTCATTAGTAACAGAGATGAGACAAACTACAGGTGCGAGGTGAGCCGCCTGGTCGGGTGGTGCAGTGACAACAATCTCTCTCTGAATGTGGAGAAGACAAAGGAGATTGTTGTTGACTTCAGGAGAGTGCACACTCAGCATGCTCCTCTGACCATAAACGGTGTGACCGTGGAGAGAGTGAGCAGCACCAAGTTCCTGGGTGTGCACATCACAGAGAACCTCTCCTGGACTGACAACACCGCAGCACTGGCCAAGAAAGCACAGCAGCGTCTCTACTTCCTCCGCAAACTGAGAAGAGCCAGAGCCCCGGCCCCCATCATGTGCACCTTCTACAGAGGCACCATCGAGAGCATTCTGACGAGCTGCATCACTGTGTGGTATGGCGCCTGCAATGCGTCCTGGCGCAAGACACTCCAACGCATAGTGAGAGCAGCTGAGAGGATTGTTGGTGTCTCTCTCCCCTCCCTCCAGGACATCTACAGCACCCGTCTCACACGCAAAGTCCTCTGCATTGCGGGTGATCCCACCCACCCAACACACAGCTTCTTCAGTCTGCTGCCATCAGGGAGGAGACTGCGGAGTCTCCAGGCCAGGACCAGCAGACTGAAGGACAGCTTCATTCATCAGGCTGTCAGGAAGCTGAACTCCCTCCCGACCTTGCCCCCCCTCCCCTCTTTTGCCCCACGCACCACTGAACTGTGACCCTCCAACTGTATTTATCTGCATTTTACGTCTACTGTTAGTGTTTTATTGTTAACTGTAGGCACCATGGGTCTGAGAGTTACGCAATTTCAATTCTCTGTATGTATGTGCTGTACATGTGGCAGAATTGACAATAAAGCAGACTTTGACTTTGACTTTTGAACGTCTGTACTTCCTCAACAGACCACGAAACAGCCATTTTTTGGTTGTTAATAGAAAGGTGCGCTCATTCAAAACAGTTGCGTTCGATCCTTCGCTGGCTGTGCTGATTTAAATCTAGCGGGTCTGTTGTGTCTCGTGCCGCAAGTTCAATGATGCAGGCAGTGACGATATTCTCCGGCCAATCAGTGATCAGCAGAGTTTACACGTCACGTTTTGGTAACGGTACGGCTCGCTTGGAACCTCGGCTGAGGTGGTACTAAAAAAAGTACCAGGTACTGTACCCAGTGGAAAACCACCCAAAAGTAAGCCGTACTGAACCGTACCATGCAGTGGAAAAGTGCCAAAAGAAACCTGGGCTGCCATACCACCTCAGCAGTGCCACAAACTGATCACCTCCATGCCACGCCAAATTGAGGCAGTAATTAAAGCTAAAGCAGCCCCTTCCAAGTATTGAGTACATATACAGTAAATGAACATATTTTCCAGAAGGCCAACAATTCACTAAAAATGTTTTTTTATTGGTCTTATGAAGTATTCTAATTTGTTGAGATTTAATGTTGTTGTGATATATTTGTTGAGGGTTTTTGTTAAATGTGAGCCAAAATCATCACAATTAAAAGAATCAAAGACTTAAACTACTTCAGTCTGTGTGCATTGAATTTAATACATGAGTTTCACAATTTAAGTTGAATTACTGAAGTAAATGAACTTTTCCACGACATTCTAATTTATTGAGATGCACCTGTATATTAGAGTAGTCAATGTGCAGCTTGTATAGAAGTACAAATTTACTGTTCTCTAAAAATAACTCAACGTATAGCCATTATTGTCCAAATAACTGGCAACATGTCAAAACTGTGTCCAAAGTGTCATTTTGTAGGGGCACCATTGTTATCTAGCACTGCCTTAATCCTCCTGGGCATGGGATTGACCAGAGCTGTACAGGTTGTTGCTGGCATCCTCTTCCACTCCTCCATAATGACATCACGGAGCTGCTGGATGTTAGACACCTGGTGCTTCTCCACCTTCCGCTTGAGGATGCCCCACATGTGCTCAATAGGATTCAGGTTTGGAGACATACTTGGCCACTCCATCACCTTCAGCTTCATCATCACATCTTGACGGTGTGTTTGGGGTCGTTATTATGTTAGAAACCTGCCGTTTGGCCCAGTTTCTGAAAGGAGGGCATCATGCTCTGCTTCAGAATGTCACAGTACATGTTGGAATCCATGTTTCCCTCAGTGAACCACTGCCCAGTACCAGCAGCACTCATGCAGCCCCAGACCATGATGCTACCACCACCATTCTTGACTGTAGGCAAGACACAATTTTCTTGATACTCCTCACCAGGGTGTCGCCACACATGTTGGGCACCATCTGGGTCAAACAAGTTTATCTTAGTCTCATCAGACCACAGGACATGGTTCCAGTAATTCATGCTCTTGGACATGTTGTCTTCAGCAAACTGTTTGAAGGCTTTTTTGTGAGCCAGCTTCAGAGGAGGCTTCCTTCTGGAACGATGGCCATGCAAACCAACTTGTTGTAGTGTGCAGCGTATGGTCTGAGCACTGACAAGCTGACCTTCCACTTTTTTGAAGTCATCTTCTGCACCTGATTCACAGCACAAGGACCTAACTTCTTTGATCGACCCTTCGAGGCCTGTTCCGAGTGGAACACTTCTTGGAAAACCTCTGTACGACTCTGGCCACTGTACTGTAACTCAGTTTCAGGGTGTTACCGAACTTCTTATAGCCTAGGCCATCTTTGTGGAGAGCAACAGTTCCAATTCTCAAATCCTCAGAGAGTTCTTTGCCATGAGGTGCCATGTTGAACATCCAGTGGTAATTATGAGAGAATTGTACTCAAAGCACCTAATTTTAACTGCTCTAATACAAGATACACAAATTTGTATGGTCCTGTCAAGCAGACAAAAACATGAACATGATGAATAGAACATGTGGCTTTGCATGGTTAAACGAAGTATAGCTGTTATCACTTAGAGTGTACTCACTTTTGTTGCCAGCTTTTTTACAATAATGGCCGTATGTTGTTATTTTCAGAGGACAGTAAATCTTTACTGCTATACAAGTTGCACATTGACTACTCTAAAATATATCCAAGTTTCATTTCTATAGTGTTGTCCCTTGAGAAAATGTACTAAAATGGTTGCTGAAATGTGAGGGGTGTAATTTTTTTTTTATTTTTTATTTTTTTATTTTTTTTAAAGTTGAGTGTTGATCATCTATTTAAAAATAAAAAGAAATTAAATTTAAGTTTGGGTTAAGTTGCTAGGCCTAATTGTAACCTTATAATGTAAAAGGGCTCCCTATAGTTTTAAGCATAAGCTGCAGTAGATTTATCACTAAGAAAATTTAAACTATAACTGAATGTATTTAAAGAAAGAGCAACTTGTTCAGTAAACCACTGTTTATTTAAAAAAAAAAAAAAAAAGTGACGTTAAAACCGAGGTACGTACCGAACCGTCATATTTGTGTAACGTTACACCCCTAAGAAGCAGTATTTCTTACATGCTCACAGCAGCGGGTTGTAGATGTATTGACAGTAGCAAGTCTCGGTACTTACTCTGCCGCAGCAGCAGCAAGAGCAGCAGTAGCAGCGTAGCAGATCTATTCCGCCAAGACTAAATACATTAACATTTTCATGTACATTACCATGCCAAACCCTCCGAGATTTGTCATTACAGAAATAAATATATACAGTCATGTCCATATATATTTGGATACAGGCACAATTTTTATTATTTCAGCTGCTGACCAAAACATATTCAAGTTACAGTTATATAATGAATATGGGCTTAAAGTGCACACTCTGAGCTTTAATTTGAGGGTATTCACATCACAATTGGAGGTAAGGTTAACCCTCTGGGGTCTGAAGGTGTTTTGGGGGCCTGGAGAAGTTTTGACATGCCCTGACATTTGTGCTTTTTTCAGTTGCTTATAAAAATATAAATGGCTAAAGTCTAATAACACTGTAAACAGCACAAACTGGGCTATAATAATATGTTAGCAGGATTTATGTACATGATTGTGTTTTTGAGAAAGCAACGTTTTAGTAACGCGTTTCACTAACGCGTAGTTAGTGAAAAACTAAAATTTTGAAGTCACTGAAATAAGGCCATAAAACACATACAGAACATTAGTTTACAAGACTTTCGAGAACTGGATCTTGTAGCCTAGAGTTTTTGCTTCAGAATTATGTGAAAATCATCTTGTTTACTTGCTCACAGAAAATAATATATTGATTAAAATTTTTAAAGTCATGTTTTGTGATTGAAAGCATATATGCGAGGGAGTGGCAATGGCCATGAATATTAAGTGATTCTCCCCTGAGAGACAAAGGGCCCTCCCCTAATGGCCCATCAGTGTGACTGTTACTTTGAGGCAGGTAAGACAGAATGTGAGGAGATTGGAAAAAATATATATATATAGTTTTATTTGTATTTTATTTGTATTTAACACAGTATAATCAAAACATACATAATGAAGGTCAAAGACACATTTATTGTGCACACTGATCTGAGATGTGAACAGAATTAGAGTCATTCCTGCAACAGATTCTGTCCAACAAGTGAAACAAGTAAATCATACCTGATATTTACTTTTGTTATTTAAGTGTTTCTTGCTTCTTTCCATGGATTCAAGAAGAAAAAAAACATAATCAGTAGTCAAGGAGCTTGTTTTACCATAGAATATCAGTGTAGTTGAACATCTGATGTTGGTACAGCGCTCTCAGAGGAAAACAGTTTGAAGAAAGTCATCAGGATTCATCTGTGGTGCCGGTATCTGATTCAATAAAATACAAACAACCAAATAAAGAAAAAAACATTTGTGAGCATGTTAATATCAGGAGCATATATATATAGGTTATGCAGCCATAGACTCACGCATGCTTTGTACTATCGAAAAAAAAAAAGAAAATACATTTTATATCTGAGAAATGAATCATTATTGTTTAGCACGTTATTAAAATCTATTTTTGAACAGAGTAGGCTATTAATAATAAACATGTTCTAAACACACTTAGATTCGTAGCATTGATCATCTTACAGTGTACACGCATATTACTTTTATTGTTTTATATAGAGCAGGAAAACATCATTGCACCGTAAGAAATTTAAATACAGTGAATTGCCCATCATATTCAAAATGTTTTACTCAATTTCAAACATTGTAGTCATGAATTATAGTTTGGGAAAACCCCAACTATGATTTTATAGTCATATAGCCATACTGAACATCATGTATGCTTTTATAGTAGCCTATATGATTCTGTAGCCATAGACTCATGCATGCTTTGTACTATAAAAGGATGTACTTTGTACTATAAAAAAGGTATATTTTATATCTGAGAAACTAATTGTTATTGTTTAGCACAATATTAAAATTTATGTGTGAACAGATTATTAATAATAAACACGTTCTAAACATTCTTAGATGCGTAGCATTCATCATGTTGTAATTTGGGACTAGTAACTAGTAATGTGTTCAAGTTTATGCCACAATAACACGTTAATTAATGCAAAAAAGAAACATTATACTTACTCGTCAGATTGATCTCTACTGGATGAAATCTTGTTCTTCTTTTGAGGGAAATCTAGCCGCCGCCTTGTAGAAACGAACAGTAGCCGCGATGAACGATCTCCTCACTCTTTATGTTGGGCGTTTCCATGCGCACGCGTCTCACGTGGATATTTACATATGAACGGCGCGAGCCGCGAGTGGGATGGATTGCATTAAAGATGAGTTAGACGGGAAAGACTGAACATCTTGTTGGTTTCATACGGATTACTTTATCACAGAAAATTTATTTTCGATATGACTTCATTTAAAAGTAGACACTTCAAGCTTTCTATAGATATAACTCCCATGTCTCTGTGTTGAATATTTGCCAAGTTTCAGTTCATTTTAGTGACGTGTTTCTAAAAGCAGCTCGCGGAGACGGAGAAGACCAAGAGCGCACCCTGTTTGTTTTCTTTATTCTTCAAAAGCACAAAGTTTAGTTGTTATTATGAGTGTATACAAATAAAAGTAGACCCTTTACAGATTCGCATGGTGTATTGCTCTTATCTGTACGATCAAAAATGGCAGAGTAATTCAAGCTCATTTCGGCCTTATCAGGAAAATCTGCCACAAAACACGTATCCGCGTTTGTCAACCCCAGAGGGTTAATCATCCATCACAAGGAGTAAAACCTACGAATATAGTTCTGATGTGCAGAACAAGATTGTTGAGCATCACAAAATAGAAAGTGGCTGTAAGAAAAGAGTTAAAGCATTGAAAATCCCCATTTCCACCATCAGGGTCATAATTAAGAGGTTCCAATCAACTAAAGATGTTAAAAATCTGCCTGGAAGAGGACGTGTCTATATCGTCCTAATGCACGATGAGGAGGAGAGTTTGAGTGGCCAAAGACTCTCCAAGGATCACAGCTATAGAATTGTAGAGATTAGTTGGGTCTTGGGGTCAGAAACCTAAAAAAAAAAAAAAAAAAAAAAAAATCAAACATCCCCTACATCACCACATATTGTTCAGGATGGTTTCAAGGAAAATTCTCCTCACTCATTCAAAAACAAACTCCAGCAAATTCAGTTGTCAGACACGACTGGAACTTCAAATGGCACTGGCTTCTATGGTCAGATGAAACTAAAAAAAGCTTTTTGGCAGCAAACCCACCAGATGAGTTTAATACAAACAGGGATAAAAAAGTACCCCATGTCCACGGATGTCCACGGTTAAATATACTGCTGGATCTTTAATGTTGTTTTTCTGCCAGAGGTCCTGAACATCTTGTTCAGATGCATGGCATCATAGATTCTATCAAATACCAACAGATAAAAAATCAAAACCTGACTGCCTCTGTTAGAAATCTTAAAATGGGCCGTGTTTGGATCTTCCACCAGGACAACAATCCAAAACAAACATCAAAATAAACACACAAATGGGTCACTGAGCACAAAATGAATCTTTTACCATGGCTGTCCCTGTCCTCTGACCTGAACCCCACAGAAAATGAGTGGGGTGAACTGAAGAGAAGTACTAACATGGAGCTGTGAATCAGAAGGATCTGGAGAGATTTTGTATGAAGAAAATGGTCTCTGATCTCTTATCAAGTGTTCTCCAAACTCTTCAGGCATTATAGGAGAAAACTCAGAGCTGTTACCCTGGGAAGAGCATGTTGCAATAATTGGGTGCCAATAGTTGTGGCCAACTTGAACTATAGAAAGCATTTATTTCACAAGGAGATTCCCCCTCACAATGAGATTTATTTTCACAGCCACCTTTGATCATCATTTAAAAACTGCATTTTGTATTTACTTGCATTATCTTTGTGTAATATTAAAATTAGTTTGATCTAAATGATCTGAAACTTTTAAGTGTGACAAATATGCAAAAAATTTTAAAAACAGGAAGGGGGCAATAACCTTTTCACGGCACTGTGAGTGTATGTATGTATGTATGTATGTGTGTATATGTATGTGTGTGTGTGTATATATATATATAAAAGAACCAAAGACTTAAACTTCTTTGGTCTGTGTGCATTGAAATTATTTAATACACGAGTTTCACAATTTGAGTTGAATTACTGAAATAAATGAACTTTTCCACGACATTCTAATTTTAGATGCACCTGTATACTTACAGTCATGGCCAAAAATATAAAATATCGGCACCCTTGGTAAATATGATCAAAGAAGGCCGAGAAAATTAATCTGCATTGTTAATCCTTTTGATCTTTTATTTAAGAAATTCACAAAAATCTAACCTTTCATTGGATAATACGAATTTAAAATGGGGGGAAATATCATTATGAAATAAATGTTTTTCTCTAATACACATTGGCCACAATTAACGGCACCCTTTTATTCAATACTTTTTGAAACCTCCATTTGCCAGTTTAACAGCTCTAACTTTTCTGCTATAATGCCTGATGAGGTTAGAGAACACCTGACAAGAGATCAGAGACCATTCCTTCATCCAGAATCACTCCAGACCCTTTAGATTCCCAGCTCCATGTTGGTGCTGCTTCTCTTCAGTTCACCCCACTCATTTTCTATAGGGTTCAGGTCAGAGGACTCGAATGGTCATAGCAGAAGCTTGGTTTTGTGCTCAGTGACCCTTTTTTGTGTTGTTTTTGAGGTTTGTGTTTGGATTATTATACGGTTGGAAGATCCAAACATGGCCCATTATAAGATTTCTAACAGAGTCAGTCACTTATTGATTTTTTTTATCTGTTGGTATTTGATAGAATCAGTGATGCCATGTGTCTAAACAAGATGTCCAGGACCTCCGGCAGAAATATAGGCCCACAACATCAAAAATACAGCAGTATATTTCATTGTATACATGGGGTACTTTTTATCCCTTTGTTCACTGTAAAATTAGCTCTTCATTTAAGCTTTTATTTTGAATTCTAGCTTTAGGAAATCGAACCGCAACGAGTAGATATTGATTTGATTAATTGATATTAATCAAAACGTATAATTTATACTTTATTAATGACTCGTCCAGCGAATCGTTAAGGTCAGTATATCTCAGTAATTCTGTTTATTCCGTGGCCACGATAATAATACAGAATTGGTTGGGTAAAATTTTGAGCGTAGGTAACGCGATCTTTGGCAAATAGTTTCAAACTTGAAAAATCACAGCACCAGACCATTCTTTATAAATGCAACGAGAGTTTATTTGCTATTCTACTAATACAATGCTACACAAAACTAAACTAAATAAAACAAAACACATACACACACACACATACAGGAATGCGATTTGAATGACGTTCCCTAAAGTTATAATACTTGTTTTCCAAGAATTCTGTAAATTCAATTGAGAAAGTCAGAGCAGAGAACTTTACTATCTTTACTTTTTTAAAAAGATTACTTTAACCCAGTTCAGCAAGACATGGAGATTGTTTGTTTGTTTGTTTGTTTGTTTGTTTGTTTACTTGCTTTAAGTTGAGTTGACAGCTGATCTGTTGTTTCTCTCGCGGGTCTCCGCGTGGTCGAAGGGAACCTCCGAGGCCACTGATGTCATCGTCCGTGGCGTCACTGGGGGAAAACCCCTTTCGTGATTGGTTGGCTTCTTTGGTGATGTGATGACACCTTGAAGTCTGTTTAGAGTTCTTACGGCTTCAGGTTTTAAAAGTTTCTTCAGTCAGAAGTTTGACGGCATTTGTGGATTCTCGCCAGATGGTATACGGCTGAGGGCGCTTCACAGTGCGATCAAATGACGAAGCCAGAGTTTCAAGCAAGTCAACGAGCAAGCAAGCAAAGTTTTGTGTCCCTTTTAAACGGACTGATTTCAGTACGCCCACCAGAGGCTTCTTACAATGAGATTGTCCTTGTGGGGCGGAGCCCCGCCCCGCACAGCTCATCTTCCGTGCGTAAATCCTCTGCTTAGTTGTTTTAATCCCCTGAAGAAATTATCCTAACATATTCTATACCTGTTGTAATCATACATTATGATGCTAAAAGTTAACTTTCATCCACCCCACCTTCTGGCAAATGCACTCAGCTTTCGTTCAACATCAAATATCAGGTATTTGGCATACACAAGGTACATATACTAATTTTATCTATCACACGGGTTAAGACATCGATTAAAACATCCTACATTCTAAATAATCACCAAGAATATGAAACTAAACAATAGTGATCTGTTTACAGGGAAAAGTTATACTTCACAGGTTAAGAAAATACCATAGGTTCCAATACACAGCAAGCTTATAAATGACATAAAATCCAACCTTAATATCTATTGGATATATATATTGTATATTGCTTTAATAGCAGCAGTAATTACTGATTGTCTTGTTAAAAATCCTTTTAGGCAAGTTTGAGATTCTTTGTTCTGTCAAAGGAGAGAAAAAAAAACGTGCATTCTGGTGGAATGCAAGAGAGGAACGGGAGGTCAAGAAGTCAATTTGGGCGTGCATCTGCAGAGCTTCAATGCTCAGAGTCCCATCGTAAAACGGTCTTCTTTTGTTGATAAAAATCATTGAATTACAGGTTAAGCGATCAGGGGATTCAGGGAGAGTCTGTGATGGAGCGTTTCCAGATACAATGTGCTTTGTACTGTGGTTTATTCGACTTTATTTATGGTAAACTGGTCAGGAACAACATTGAAGGTTCTGTTCTTTAAAGGCAGCCAGATGTTCTCCTCAAATCTATCATTGTTTTATGGGTCTCATGAGATGTTAAGACGATGGTCCTCTAGACCGGGAGGCGTCAGCAGGCTTGGTCAATTTCTGACTCGCACATGTTCAAGAAGGGAATTTTCTCTTTTTTGCCTTCGGTATGTGAGATTCTATAATTAATACACATCCCCCTTTGCTCAGTGAGGTTCCCATTGCGAACGTCGGTGGGCACTGGAACAAGAGTCAGAGAGAACAGGCACACACAAGACACAAACAACATCTCCATCACGGACTGAATCCTGGTGCAGAGTAATTTGGAAATGAACAGGTTAGAAACTTGAGAGGACATATTGTTCAGGATGATTCGTAATTGGGTCATTGTGATTGGTTTAATTGTCAGGGGTTCGATGAGGCGGTATAGGTGTGATCTCAATCAGATTGGTTGAGTTCTCTGGTTCGGGTTCTTGGTCAGTTTTGTTACGTCGGAATATGCGCGGGACGCCTGACATGCATTTGTTGAAAGACTCTTGAACGGCGTTCACTCGCTTGTGTAGGAGGAAGGCCAGTGTCAAAGTCACAACGTATCCTACAATAGTAGAGATGCAAGGCGCTGTGTCAGCGGCAGACCAAGACCAAAAAATTGGCACGCCAGCGGGCGGAAGGCGAGCAATAGCTTCTAAAGCTGTATCGATAGGAGTCAAATCAGTGAGTTGCGTTCCTTCCTCCTTGATCCTTTCTTTCAATTCTGGATCGAGGACGAAGGAATGCTGTTTGAAGAAGGGTGAGATTTCGATTTCAGCCTGATACTCGTCGTCGGTCAGGTGATACAATGCTAACTCGTCAATATGGAGGATCGAGCCCTTTGGGACAGTGATCCATAGAGTTTGGTTGGGCAGGATAATGCGTGTGGCGGTGTCGTGTTGGTCGTATGTGAGGGTAGCTGTACGCGCTGGGGTGTTGACTAGCCATCGGTTTCCGATGATTTCGGCTTGTTACCTCAACTTGAGACCGTGGTGTAGCTTCGGCCGGGCAGCTAGTGTCGGGTCTAATGGATTCTAGGCCGCAGATCCCCTCGGTATTATCGCGGACGAAAGGTTTACTCGGGCAAAGGTAATGAATGTCCTTAGTGAGCGTACACATATTTAGGTTTGAGGCCAGATACAACTGCTCGTTGTTATCGTGATACGCAACGACTTCAGGAGTATGGATTTTGACATAGGTGTTCCCTTGCCAAAATCCTACATTCACAACGCCTTTGAGCCGGTAAATGTTATTAGAGTCGATAATGGGCAAACTGAGGAGAAAGGCTAAGTCTCCTGTGTCCGGGTCTACGTATAAGGGAATAGCGCTACCCAGGGAAAAGGCGAGATGGGTTTGGATGGGACTAGCAGGACCTGCAGTGGCCGAAGTTAAGATGTTTTGGACAAGGCTAAGAGGTATCAAGTAGTGTGGAATCCTACCCATGGCTAAGTTATCTATCGAAGAGCTTACTTCCCGTAGCATGTCGGTCATGAGGGTTGTCAGAAGTTGTGTTTGGGCTAAGTCGTTTTGCACGACCGAAAATAGTTTGTTGATTGATTTTATAGTTTGGTTTAGTAGGGTGCTATGGGTATTTAGAATTGTAATGGTGCCGTTCAGAGACTTCCCGAAGGTCTGTAGGGCTCGGCTCTGGACTATGAGCTGTTGTAGTATTTCAGGTATTTCAGCCTGGATTTCGCCAACATGCTACCTAACGGTGGCCAGATTCACAGCATTAGCGGTGTTCATGCCAATGTTAAACAGAGTTCCTACAGCCGCAGCAGACCCAACAGGGCGCCCAAAAATCTTTTGGGATGCCGGTTGTACCCGCTTAATTCAGCTTGGGTTACAGTCATTTTCTGCAATTGGTGCAGCATGTGGTTCACATGTGCCTGGGCAGATCCAGCCCACGTGATTTGGGTGGCTGAGAGGGTGTAGTGAGCTCTGAAAACATCACGGGGATCTAGTCGGGCGTACACCTTTCGGGTGTAGGTTTTGCAGTTCGTTATCAATAACCCCGGTTGTTAATAGAGTACTATCCCTGACGCTGGTCCCGGCGATGCAACTTCTGGCTGGGGCATAACCCCAATCATGCAGAGAAATAAGGCGGCGAGTCTGAGCATCTTCCTGGTGATAGAACAGAAAGAAGGCACAATTAGCGGTGACGATCATGGTTTGGCGGGTCGCCTCGATTTAGTTGACAACGGGTTTCGCAATGATTTACAACAATTTTAGTGAAGGGAGTCAATCTCAATTTCGGGACCTGGATTTAAGGGAGTTCCCTGATGAGGGGACTAGAGGGGAGAGGAAATTATGGTGAGAGAGGAAAAGTAAAAACACAAGGAAAAACACAAAGAAGCACAAGGACACTGAATGAGATGAGGCAGCAAACGAGTGTCACGTGTGGAGTAACTCCTCTCTACAAGAGATCGGTCCTAGCAGTGCAGTGGAGGAGAGTGTATCAGTGTTGTGTTTACGCAAGGTAACTATATGTTTTCCTAAACAACAGAGATTATGTTAGTGAGGTGTAGAGCATATGATTGTTGGTCTGTGTCAGTGGGTTTGATCTTCCCCCTTTTCCTGCCGGCTGGAGCCATGGTGCCTCTTTATCTGGTTTCGATGGACCCATCAAAGGACTGGCTTGCTGCGCCCTTGTCTGATTTTGATTCGGTAGGTGACAGGTGAGAGCTTGTCTACAATCTCGTGGGGTCCTGTCCAGTGAGGTAGGAACTTCTTTGACAGGCGATGGGGATCGTTCTGCCTTGGTTGGGCGAAGCTGTAGTACCACACTTTGTCTCCGACATTGAGCTCATGGTGAGAGGCCTTTTGGTCGTAGTAGGCTTTACGACCTACCGTGCTTCTTTGGAGTTGCTGTTGCGCGAAGGCGAAAGTCGTTCTCAGGTTCTGATGCAACTCTTCCAGGTACTGGTGACGAGATTTAGGTCACCCGGTTGATACAGCAGGTGTAGTGGTAGCGTCATACTACTTCAATGTGAACGGGGGTACTCCGGTAGACTGGTGAGGGATGGCTCAAGCGGCCATCGGTACCAGAGGAAGTTTAATATCCCAATCCTTTTGATTGGTGGATACATACTACTTCAACATGCTGACCACTGTCCTATTGGCCTGTTCAACTTGACCTGAGGAAATTGGGTGATGGCTTATATGGAGTTTGGCCTGTATACCCAGGAGTTTCCACACTTCCTGAATGATCTCGGCGGTGAAGTGGGTTCCGCGGTAAGAGTTGACCCTTAAAGGCAGTCCAAATCTTGAAAAGATGTGGTTCATTAACAGGCAGGCTGTTGTTTCTGCTGTATCATTGGGAGCTGGGAGGCACTCTATCCACTTTGTGAATTCGCAAACCATGGTGAGGAAGTACTTGTTACCCCGTTTTGACCGTGGCAGGGTCCTACCCAGTCTATTTGGAGGTCCGACCATGGGAAAGTCATTCCTTTCCTTTGCAGTGGTGCTCAGTGGTTTGGGTTTGCCGGTTGGAAATGGCAACACACCAGGCATCCCTTTATGCATTCCGCTACGTCTTGCTGCATGCCAGGCCAGTATGCTACTTGCTTGAGTGTTTCATAGGTGGCCTTGGCTCCGTGGTGTCCTGCGCATGGTGTATCGTGGGCGTGTGTCTGCATAATCCCCCTTTGGCCGTGAGGGACTACGAGCTTTGGCGCAGTAAGGGGCTCAAGGACATGTGAAAACACCGTCTCGTAGATGCAGCATGTGCTTGATTGAGTGGAGTTTGCGGAGCTCGGAGGAGGTGGCTTGGTCAGAGGTGGCAATTGGATGAGTTTGTAACCGACTATAGTACAGTTACTATGTTGTTGTTTTTGTGTGTAGTTCCTCTACTGTGCTCCAGGGGGCCCTACCAGATTTTCTATGTTAAGGGATAAAATGGAGGTAGGCAGTAGAGTAAGAGATACCTGTTTGGTTAAGAGGAAGCATGGCTTTCACTTGCATAACCTTACCGAAAATGGAGTTCAGTTTGAGAAACTTATGTTTTCAGCTCAATCATGTAAGTGTATCAGTTCAATTTTGTGCTGTGTAACTGTGCATTTATTTTGTAAATAGTTTAATTAAGGGTGAAATTATGGGTTGTTGTTAAATGCTAATACTAATTTGTTTGTTTGATTGTTTTGTAGAAGAACTCTTTTTGGTTCTGTCTTTACATTTTCTTCTTTACTATGAATGCATCGTCAATGGACTAAGAAATATCTTCATTAAAACTCTTTGCTCATCATGTGACAAATCAACATCAAAGAACTGCAACGTACTCTATGTTAAGGAGATTTTGGATTGCTGATTATTTATGCTACCCTTGCTATCGGACATTTGGATTTTTTTCACCTCCTATCCTCGAGGACTTTAGTATTCGGATTCACCACATGTTGTGGCTTAAAGACCAGTATTCAGTCAATCAGATAAGTTTTTTTTTTTTATGTTAATGTGATAAATGATAAATGCGACGGGTGGTTTTTGCAGTCAAAAAGACGTTGACTGTTTTTCATGTACATGTTGTAATGATATGTGGATTGCTTTTATTTTATATAAACACTTTGTAATGCACTACTGTGATTTGTGGCGTTTTTCAGTTGAGGTACCCTCCCCTAAATTATTTTGTGATTTTTTTTTTTTGCCCTTTTGAGAAAATTTCACTGGGACGGTTACAAGTTAAAGGGTCGGAAATGTGAGCTGCCGTAGTTCGCAGTGTAGGATCCGCAGTTTGGAGGGTGAGGAGATTGTCAGAAGTGAACTGAGTTGATAGGGCAATGTGGGAGGAGGCGGGGGTATGCACGCCAGTGGTGTGTTGGTGGCGGGTTATGGCTACCACAGGTGGGTTGGGTGGGAAGGCTTGAAATGTCCAGGACTCTCCGTGTAATGCACCTGCTTTGGCGAGGGCATTGGTTTGGTCATTGAAGTCTTTGTCTTGTCCTGGTTGACGTGAATGACCTCAAACCTTTTTCCAGTAAACGATAATGTCATGTTCAGTGACAATAGCATCGCCTGCTTGGAAGAGTTCCTGGTGCTTGACAGGCTTGTTGTTAGCTGTCTTGAATCCATTCTGTTTCCGTCCAGCTAAATGGCATGTGAAGCTTAGACGGGCGTAGTTCGAGTCAGTACAGATGAGGAGTTCTTTGATGTTGTGGGATGCAGCCAGTTGTAGGGTGATGAGGATGGCCGCTATTTCTGCATATTGCGACGAGTGAGGGCCTAACTTGAATTGTTGCGGTGGGCAAGGGTCGTTGTTGAGCCAGACCACACCCGCGGGACTCTTGAGTGTCATTAACCAGGTAGCTATGCGTGCGTTGGTTACCACGCCATCTCTGATGCATTGGCTGTTGAGGAAGGTGACTGGCTGATGACATGTTTCAATGATAACCTTCTGAGCTCCAATGTAGTTGGAGAAACGCTGGATAGCCCACACAGTGCAAATCAAAGCTTTTTTGAATACTTGCATTCTGGAGGAAGCAGCGTTTTGCTGGCATAAGCGACCACTCGCTTGTCTTTGTCATGGAGCTGGTATAGGCCTGCGCTAAGGCAATGATTGGAGAATCCAGCGTCCAGATAGAATTCATTTCCTGGGTCTGGGTAGGCCAGGCACGGAGCAGAGCACAGGGGCTGTTTGAGGTGGCTCATAGCTGTGTCCTGGGCTTCCGTCCAAACGAAAGGTTCATTCTTTTTCAGGAGGGAAGTTAGTGGTTGTGCGATGTCAGCATAGTTTTCGATGAACTGTCATGAGTAATTTCACACTCCCAGAAAGCTTCGTAGCTCAGAGATGTTAGTCGGTATCTTTATGCTTTGGATTGCTTGGGTGCGGTTAGACTGTGGCTCGATGCCGTTTCGTTCGACAAGCAGTCCGACATAGTTCACCTTGGTTTTGCACCACTGTCCTTTGTGAAGGGCAATCTTAGCTCCTGTCATTATCAGCTGGTTTAGGACGTGATCGATTTCTTTGAGGTGGTCGTCCACACTTGAGCTTTTCACTAAAACATCGTCCACGTAGACGAGGTTGCCTCTGGCTCTGGCTTCGGCTTCAGGGCATGCTTTGTTCAGGAAGATGTTGAATTTTGCTGGTAAGTTGGCATAGCCGAAGGGGCACCGTGTGAAGGTGTACTGTCGATTGCCAAAGGTGAATGCCAGCTTGTGTTGGTCATCGGGGTGGACAGGGATTGTCCAGAACCCGGAGGCAACGTCCAGTGTGGAAAGGATCGTTGAGCCTTTGATTTTGTGACAAGGGTACTTGCTGGTTCAACTTACGATAGTCGATGGTGGGCCGCCATTTGCCGTTAGGCTTTAGGACTGGCCATATCGGGGCAGAGTATGTGCTGTTACAGGGCCGGATGACCCCCTTTTTCAGCATGGAGTCAACAATTTCTTGCACTGGCTCATATGACGCTATTGGAATCTTGTACTGCCGCACAAATGTGGGTGGCGCATTTGGGTTTGTCGGGATGCGCACAGTGTGGATGTTAGTCAGTCCACAATCCAGGGAATCCTTTGCGAAGTAGTCCTTGTACTTGTGCAGAACCTCTTTGAGTCCTTGGCGATCCACTTCATTTTGGAGGGCATCTGCCTCACTCAGGATCTGTTGAATTTGTGCGTTGAACCCGGCGTAGGGTTCCTCTGCAGTTAAGTCATTTGAGGGGCTTTGGGCCCCGATGGTCACCTGTGTAGGTGATTCTGTCGCAGGCTGTGTTGAGACAGCATATACAGCGAGGTGTGTGTCATCTGTTAGTTCTGAACGGCAGACCCTTTCTCTGGACACTGGCAGAATGGAACTAATGGCAATGATTTCATGGGGTTTTGTGAATGTTACGGTGTTGTCGTATTCGTCTTAGCTGGGCTGGTATGGGGCCTATGACAGGTACCGTTATTTCAAAGTCGTGGAACGCCTGGTTGATGAGACATCCCAGGTGACGGCTTTGGGAACGTGGATGTCTTTGGCTGTACAGTTGTTGAACAACACACACACAGCACGAGATGACACTTCAATGAGAGCTGTGGCTTCCAAGGTCAGTCCTAGTTTTAGACGGGTCCTGGAAGGTTGGAAGAAGCCTAGCTTACTGTTGAGAGTCTAGCCAGGTCGCATGTTGAGGCAGACACTGACATTCTTGCTGTAGGCAGGTATCGCGGCTTCTTGCTCAGTGATCATAGTGCATGCGTCTGGCATTGTTTGACCAGATTGAAGGTTCTTGAGGTTGACTGAAGTTGTCAGTTGGTGTGACGGGAGCCCATATGACGTCGTTCACGGTGTCAATGCAAGCATTGAGCCAGACGATAATATCTGCTCTAATGTAGATGTCATGAGGTAGGTCGGGGACTACGAAGAAGTAGTGACTCAGATGTCTGTTGTTCCATCGTATGTCTATAGCGCAGATGATCTTGGAGGTGGCCATGGTTGTCGACCAGGGACTGAGAGGGAAGCGGCTGTGTTTAGCAACGTGTGGTAGACTCTGGTGTCTTTGCTTCAATGTTTTGAATAGCTTCAGGCTAATAGCTTCAGGCTGAGTTTTCTGCCCACAGGGCTAGTGTCACGTCGGACACTGACGTGCCTTGGACATCTATTGCAGTCATGATTCGGAGGGGGCCTGCGTTTGATTCAGGCTCCTGCAGTGAACAGAGGAGAGGGTCCTGGTCCTTGCTGCTTGAGCTTGATTCAGGCCTTGGTTTGGATACTGCATCATTCCGTGAATTAGGGGCGGTGTCCATGACTTGACACTGCGACTCGTTGGAGTCTGATGACTGGCAGGGCATAGGTTCACGGATTTGTGTCCACATCTTTAGGTGCTTGAAGTCTATTAGAGGTTCGAAGCAATTAAGCAGATCTTTCCCGATGAGGAGTGGATACGTCTTGAGTGGTGAGACGTATATTGGGTGGATGAGATCCATTGATCCCACCGTTAGGTGGATTGGGGCCACATGTTTTAGTTGTAGGCCCGTGTGGGAATATGCTTGGAGGTTCAGTTCACAGCTTTGGAGCTTGAGGGTTCTGATAGTCCTCTTTGCTCTTTCTTGTACTTCCTCGAGGAGTTCGGCAGACATTAGAGTAATGTCGGCTCCCGTATCAAAAAGGGTTCCAACTCTGTGTCGTTCGATGATGATGGTGTAAAAATTGTAAATACGTAATATATAAGGGAAACAAGTCAATTTAGCTCAAAGGAAATCATTTATGATTTTATAGGGAATTTGAACAGAATCACTGTTTCACGGCAGATCACTGAGTCGGCAGCGAGTCACTGAACGAGCCGTATAACATCAACTCCGCACTGGATATTAAAATCCAAAATATAGTGAAAACACTATTAAATAGCACAGTAACAAGATCGGCATTTAAGACATTAACTTTTAAGCACAAAACACAAGATACTTCTCTTTTCAATATAAATAAGACTTTATTTATATAAACCTAAGACATGTAAACTAATCTAATCTAACACATGAACACACACATTCACACATTCACACGTTGCAGAAAGAGAGGAAAGGATGAGTTTACAGAATGAAAATGTGAAATCCCAAGTTTACAGCAATATGTGCAATTGCCTATAGACCTGAACCATCAATCATTTGACCCTCGCATTGAGTTTCTCAATGAGGCTTAAATTTATATTAAACTGCACTGACTCAGCAAAAGTCTGGAGGTTGTACTTGCTTGTGTTGCCTTAAGGGATTCCCTTGTGTCCTTGTCGCCTTTGGAGAAAGGGGTTTCCCGAGGTTGCTGATTGGCTGAGTTCAGTGGTCTCTGTAGTGATGTCTTGGGCATTGGTTCTTGATGCGGAGTTGGTCTGGTTGAAGTTTGGGCAGGTGCAGTCGAAGCTGGACTTTGCGGCAAACTTAACTTAACGAAACTCTCACGGAAAGACAAGAAATGAAAGTAAAAGAATAAAAGAATGTAACGAGACTAGGTGGTTTTTCTTCTCATTGTGTTGGCAGCTGGCACGTAGGCCAGAGCACGCTCAGAGAGCAGTGTCAAAACACGGTGGCAAAAGAGAAGTGCGAAAGGAACCAAGAGAGCCGAGAGAGCTAAGCTGTCCTGAGTATTTAAACTCGGCTTCTAGACCGTCCTATCAGGACGTCTTGACCAATTAGAAATGATCTTGGCTCGTGGTGTTGTATGCTTCTCCTCCCCATTCATAAACCTAACATGTTATCTTATCATATGTTCATAAACCTAACATGTTATCTTATCATCTTGTCATATGGTCCAAATTTTCCCGCTCTTACAGAGTACAATTTTGGACATGATTTCCCTAACAAGACTATGGTACATTTGACAAAGAATTGATTGGAAGAAATATTTAAAGCATGATTTTTCAAACTCATACATACCAAACATGAATATTAACTCTTAAACTATTCCCTAGTTATTAAAAGACATACATCATATGTGATTAAAACATGATGGTTAATCGTGTGGGTTACATACATGATATGGGGTTATGCATAAACATAAGTCTCATAAGTCCTTTTAAGATGATTTTGGTGCATCTATATATGAAAAGGCAGTTTCTGTACCGTTCTGTGAACATAAGGACATGTTCTGTGAAGACTAGAGAGGTTAAAAGGTCTCTTAAGGAATTTCAGTCTCCGTCTTTGTCTTCTATGTGGAGAGCTGGGGTGACCCACCCAATGAAGTCTCTAGCTCGTGATTTCGATCACAGATTTACAAGTGACAGGCATATATTTGACCATCAGTCCTGATTACTTGCCCCAAATTTGATCGTCTCCTTCCTGAATTGGAATTATCAATAAGTGTTCTTTTGTTTGAATATTGCAAGCTATTCTGTGAAAGAGGCTTGTTGGTTTGCTTTCTTCAGAGGGCTGGAGCTAGGAATCTGATTTATAACGAACATCCTGTTGCAGCCTTGGGATCCTCTCTGGAATTTCGGCTCCTCGTGTTTCAATGTTCGGATCGAATCTTAACTTTGTCTGACTCGTTCTGATCCTACAATGGAGAGGTAAAACTTTCTTGCTATACCTTTCTCAATGAGATATCCTAGGAGTTGAGGGACTGGAGTTTGGGAGGAAACGGTTAGGATGTCAGGACTGATGTGGTGTTCGTCGGAGGAGTGGCAGACGACCAAGACAGCACTTTCAGGAACTTGAGGGGATTCGTCAGTAGGTGTTTGTTGGACGCTGCTGTGATTTGGAGCATTGGGTGTTGAGTTAGTGTCTAACTCTGTTGCTGGGCTTTCAGGTGGGTTTTCGTGTCCATCTGAAGTTAGGGTAGTTACAGTTCGCTGAGAGTGAGAAGAGTGAGCTGTTCTCTGTGGCTGGTTGAGTCAGCTGGTCGCTGCTTTCTCTTCCGGCCGCTAGTCAGGCTGAATCTGGTTTCTTTTTCTTTTCCCACTTTCGATCCTCCTCCTTCCTTTGGAAGAACTCTTTCATCATCATTTTCATCAGCTCTTGTGAGTCGAAACACTGTGGTGTCTTTTGTTCTTGTGTGGATTCAGTTTGACCTCGGTCAGCTTGGAATCTATGTGAATTCTTTCATCGATTCCTTGGGCTGGTTGCTCCAGGGTGAGTTTGTCGTTTTACCTTGGAGTTTCTGTTGGATTCCCATGAGCTTTTTCCTCTTGAGTTTCCAAATGAGCTTGGCTAGTTCCACGATCTCTCCCATTGACTCTCATGAGGCCTTGACTGGTCCCATGACTTCTCCCAGTGCCGTCCACGTGAGCGTTGTGGTCCACGCGTTTCGTCCCAGCGGTTATATCTCGGTTTAGGTCGGGTACCAGCATGGGAGTCTCATTCTTTGTTGGACGGGGGTGCATTCCACTCTCTGTGTGGCAGCTTGGCGCTGTCTTGGCGTTGGGCGCCCTCTAGAGCCAGCCCTTGACTTTGAGTGTTGAAGTGAAGAATTGCTGGGGTTTTGGCACTCTTTTCCGAGGCCATCTTTTGTTTGCCGTAGGCTTTCTGCGCCAAGTCTCGCAACTGCTGAGTATTCATCATTCGTGGACATGCGAGAACACCAAGATGGTGGCTTACGCCGGGGTGAAAAGAGTTTTGAAGTTTAGTTCGTCCTCCATGTTTTGAAGTTTAGTTAATTTAGTTCGTTCTCCATGTCAGGTTCGTTGCGAGTTCCGAAGTATGCTCGTCTGAGTCGGCTGTAGTAGGCTTGAGGAGGTTCATGATATCCTTGTCTTGTCTCCAGGGCAGCCACGAAGCCTTGTTCGGACTCAGGGTCGGAAAACTCTTTAATGAGGGCTTCTCGGAGCAGTTGGTAATCAGTTTTTGTGTGAGCAGGCTGCCGGTCCAGGAAGCTGCGAACTTCAGGACTGGATGTTGTTTGGAGTATATAGATCCTATCTTTGTCCGTAATGTTAGGTCGCATTTCCAGATGGAAATCGATATCCTGGGGATAAGCTTGGACATTTTGGCTATTTGGCATGCTGGGGGTGAATTTGCCAGTGTTCCTGGTGAGCTTGTCGAGGTTTTTTAGGTCCAAGCCGTGCAACGATCTGCGGCTGGCTGCAGCAGGTTCTTTTGGCTTTGTCGTGATGTAAAGTTCTTCAGAGGGAGCTGGTGAGTGTTTCAACACCACCCCCTCCACCTTTTGCTCACGTGTCAGTGCCGGAACAGGTGACCCGGTCCTGCTCGGCAGGGGTGAGGTCGGTGCGTGTCGTGTCCTCGACGGCTCACGGCACAGATCGTAAGCGTGCTTGAGTTCCTCCCGGAAACTATCGGATTCCTCTTTGAGGTAGTCGATCTGTCGTGTTAGGTGGCTGATCTCGTTTCTTGACTCATCCAGGTGAGTTTCAAGGGCTTTGATTCTGCAGTTCTTATCCCTGAAGTCAGCCTTTGCCTTCTCTAGTAGCTGCTCTGCATACTGTAGCTTTTTATTGCGATCAGCGTTGTCTGCCTTGACTTGTTCCATTTCTTGGGCGGTAGTCGCTAGGGTCTCTTTTAGCCTGTTGATCTCCTCCTCAGCACCTTGTTCCACCTCATCAGGCCCTTCCTGTCGTTCCTGAGCTTCAAGTTCCAGCTGCTCTATGCGTCGTTGGGCATGTGTCAGCTCCAGCTGGACCTGTGCTTGTCGCTCAACTTGAGGGTGGCGATGAGTGTGTGACTTAAGGAGCCAGTGATCTTGGCTGATTCTTTGTGACTGTAGCTTTGACTTGGGTCTTGTGCCATGAGGCTTGTTATGTTGTCATCCAGCTGGTCCTGTGTCTGATGTTTGAGTGTTTCAGCAGTCTTAGGGAGGAGGCTGTCTGTTGCAACACTTAGCCATGTTTCCAGATCCTCCCAGTGACCGACATGCTCTGTTGTGCGAGACATGTTCTGGCGGAATGAGGGAGATCTCGAACCGAAACTGACACAGACCTTGAAGAGAAAAACAAAACAAACCAAAACAAAACAAAGCAAACAAGGGTGTTGATGTGCAATGTAAAGTGTGTGCTAATGTTGAGTGTGTAAAGCAGGTGAGTGTGGTTCTCTGCGACTGCGATCCTCTGGTGGGCGTGCTTCTAATTTGTAGCCTCTGTGGGGGAAAAATTGAGCACACACACAGGTAGCACAGCTAGAGAACAGGGAAAGAAAAGAACACCAACAGAGCAAGGAACAGGGTAATAATTGGATGCTTCACCATTTCCTGTAAGGGAAAGTTTTTTTGTTTTTTTTTTTGTTTGTTTGTTTGTTTGTTTGTTTTTTTCCCCAAGGAAGAAGCTTAGGCTAATGCTAAGGTGAGGGAGAGAGACAAGAATAAAAATATACTTTTCTGGTAGCTGAATGAGTCTAGTTAAATTTTCTTCTCTTTTGTTTATTATATTTTTTTTTGTTAAGTGTGATTTAGAAGGATGCTTCGAGTCAGAGGATTGTGAATGGGGAATTTTTTTTTTTTTTTTTTTTTTTTTGTAAGCCTGTGATTGTTATTAATTTTCTCCGGGGTGAAGGAAAACAATAGCAATGACAGTACTGGTCCCTTAATGGCAAGGTTGACACTAATTAGAGTGTTCTTCGGGCATGCTTAAAATTTTTGCCAATGCCTACCTTCTCATTGACCTGCTTTTAGCCTCAGCTGGGTAGGATTTCACAAGAGAGTGGACAGTAAATGGAAGACAATTTTGAAACGACGTTCTCAAGTTTCCCAAATACCTGTTCAATGGCTAAAGTTCTCTGCTTTATGACTTCTCTACAGGCAAATTCCCAGCAAACAGCAGCAGTAGTCGGGTTAGGAGAAAGCAGCAGGGAGAAAAGAGAAGAAGAAAAGTGAGGGTTTGCTCCAAATGTTAGGATTAGTAACAAGGGTGGCGGCACTGTTAAGTCGATATACTTAGGGGGTTGGTTTTGCTGTTTTAAAGGATAAAACAAACCTAAGTTACACTAGTTAGATGGGCTGATACTCTTATCCACTAGGTTTGGTGATGAGTTTGGGCTGACCCAGTCGGAGTCTAGCAGCAGGACCCTCTGCCTGAGCGCACCCAGTGAGCTCCTGTAAGGTTTTTCAGAACACTCCATCTCCACCGTACTGCAGTGAGCCTCTCAAACAGCTACGGCTCTTGGCACAAACATGCAACACTGGGTGAGGCACATCAACGACTGGCAGGCAAAGAGAATGGGGCTAAGCCTTGGGCTATCTGTTTGCGAAGCGAACAAGATAGCGAACAAGGTGGTATACCCAAGCCTCTGTCCAACCAGCCTCGGTTGATTCCTCCCCGGTGTGCACAAATGCCGAGCCCTCACTGCAGGCCCTCATGTGCAACACTAGAATGGAAATATTCAGTTTCACCCCCAGCAAGCACCAGGTTACATCCAAACAGGTGGCCCAGCTCGCCGTGACTCACCATGAAGGCAACCGTCACTGCACCAACCAAGCACTAGTGGGGAGCGCTATACTATCAGGCTTAAGAAAAGGGAAAACCTGTGAAGAATTTAGCTGAGTTAATTAAATAGAGAAGGAGAGAAAATAAGGCCTAACAGGTGGATCCAACTGATTGCGAATTGAATTAAAAATTTTTAATTAGAAATTGTGGTTTCTAATTAAATTTTAATGATGTTATCATCAAGATTGATAGGATCGATTCAGATTAAATTTTTTTTAGAGGGATATAATCTTATTATAATATTATAATGGTTTTCCTAATTGCAGAGCACTATTGACAGTTAAGGATTAAGATCTTAATGATGTTTGTCATTAAAATTATAAGCACAATTACAACTGGAAACAGGAACTGTAATTATTAAATTGAATTAGAATTTTCAAATTCGTAATTAATTATGAACTTAAATTACAAATTCCACATCCCTAATTTCATATCCCTAAGCCTGACAAATTACTAATTCCTCGTGTCATTAAAATCATTAGAACAAATTAATCCGTACCATCCTAATTACTTATAAAGAAAATTAAAATTTTTCGGGCCAGAAAATCAAGCACCTTGATAGTTAATGATTAAGATCTTAATGTTCTTGTCAAATTATCACAGCACTTATAATTACATCAATCACTCTATGTGGAAGCAGGAACTGAAATTATTTTAATGAAATGAAATTAATTTCATATCTGGGATTAGTTATGAAATTAAATTATCAATCTCAAATACTTAACAATTCATCCACTGATATCCTTGAAATCATGAGCACAGTTATAATTAAATTAATTACCTTCCTATCAAAGCAATGAGGCTAAGGCCCATCATTAATTTATAATAAACCCCAATAGCGGTGGCAGTTGACTGTTTCCAGCTACAAGGAGGAAAGACCAATCTTGAATAAATGCTTTATCAAAACCACCCGTGAGATCGCTTAGCTAATTTCCTAAGAAAATTACCTGCATTGCACAGCCATGGTTTATTTGAGTTTGCCTTTAAATTCTTTTCACATGGGGGAGCTAGAATAAGTAAATGCAAAAGAGAGAAGAAAATGACGTGAACAATCTTAGTGCGAGTTAAAGTTCAGCTGTAAATGGTTAAGTCACATCAACACTTCAAAACACACTGCATTTAAACCCACAGGCTACAAAATGCTAAGTGTTAATCACTAGCTTTCAATGCTAATGGATCTGCATAGGCTTTACTGCCAACTCACTAGCTTCGGTTAGCTTCAGTTAGCTTAGCTCATGCTAGGCTATTTGTTTACAAAAGCTCCAAAATGGCGCCTGGGCTGAGCCTGCGCACTGAAAATTTCCAGAAAGAGTCTCGGAGGACTTCCGGCCAAGGCTGTCAGTGACACGCCCACATTGGCCTGTGAGTTCTACGCAACAGTTTGTCTACCTCACGTGAACTGGCTATGCACTGAACAACCAAAAGCACTATGTATATTCTTGTCTCTATATAGCAATCTCGACTCGTTTAGTGCGAGATAAATTAATCCACAGATTAATTATTATAACACTTCCTGGCCACGGCGGGCTCAATCACTTTGCCAGTTTATTCTGGCAGACCAAAACACAGTGGATTTTCGTCACCCACCTTTCCTTTGATCAAGATAAATAACTGTCCTTACGGAATGCGTTTTGGCACTCCTTCTGAGCGCCACGTTGTCGTTCACTAGTTTAGTGAATTCAAATGGCAGAGAGTATAAGTTAGCTAGTCTTATATTCTCAGGCCGGGGAGATTTAATAGCATAGTTCTATCACAGTGGAACACGCACTAATGAATCGAAAGCTATGAAGGCCTTATAGAAGAGAGAATGAGGAAATTCACTCAATTAAAATATCCTACATTCTAAATGATCACCAAGCATATGAAACTAAACACTAGTGATCTGTTTACAGGGAAAAGTTATACTTTACAGGTTAAGAAAATACCATAGGTTCCAATACACAGTAAGCTTATAAATTACATAAAACCCAACCTTAATATCTATTGGATATATATATTGTATATTGCTTTAATAGCAGCAGTAATTACTGGTTGTCTTGTTAAAAATCCTTTTAGGCAAGTTTGAGTTTCTTTATTCTGTCAAAGGAGAGAAAAAAAACGCGCATTCTGGTGGAATGCAAGAGAGGAACAGGTCAAGAAGTCAATTTGGGCGTGCATCTGCAGAGCTTCAATGCTCAGAGTCCCATCGTAAAACGTCGTCTTTTGTTGTTAAAAATCATTGAATTACAGGTTAAGTGGTCAAGGGATTCAGGGAGAGTCTGTGATGGAGCGTTTCCAGATACAACGTGCTTTGTACTGTTGTTTATTCGACTTCATTTATGGTAAACCGGTCAGGAACAACATTGAAGGTTCTGTTCTTTAAAGGCAGCCAGATGTTCTCCTCAAATCTATCATTGTTTTATGGGTCTCGTGAGATGTTAAGACGATGGTCCTCTAGACCGGGAGGCATCAGTAGGCTTGGTCAATTTCTGACTCGCACATGTTCAAGAAGGGAATTTTCTCAGTTTTGCCTTCGGTATGTGAGATTCTATAATTGTTTGGTCTTGTTCAATGAGGTTCTACATCACCAAACCCATCTTGATTGTTTGCTGCTAAAAAGCTATTTTTTTTTTTGTTTCATCTGACCATAGAAGCCAGTACCATTTGAAGTTTCAGTTGTGTCTGACAACTGAATATGCTGGAGTTTGTTTTTGGATGAGCTAGGAGAATTTTTCTTGAAACCCTCCCAAACAACATGTGGTGATGTGGGTGCTGTTTGACAATTTTTTTTAAGGTTTTCTGACCCCGAGACTCAACTATTTTTCTCCAATTCTCCAGCTGTGGTCCTTGGAGAGT